>RJWT010018663.1:0-18762 GCA_004365215.1 Cuniculus paca
ATGTAAAAAAGTGAGGTAATTTAAAGAATAGCATTAATTGGTTAATAGTTCAAGTCGTATGTGAGCTTGGTACAAATTGTGAAGGTTAAAGGTGGGAGCAGTGCCATGAATTTAACAATAAGAGGTATTCATAAAAGTCTGTTTGGAACAGTGGTAAATTACTAGCTAGATGATCCAACTGTTAAGTAGAGTCTCATCCTCAAATGAGGCACTTAGTACTGTGTCTACAAGACTCAGTTTTAATCCTATTTTCAGTCACATAAAATGTTTAATGTTTTGCTCTCAAAAAAAGTCCTAGTGTGTAGCATTTGCTGATTTCCATAGTGTCAATATTCTCACCATGACTGATTCCAACCTAATGACTCAACACATTAAATGTGGGGTTAAGAAGAGAAGTGATTAACTAGCTCTCACCAGCTGGTACAAGCCAGTTATAACATATCACTGCCTGTCCTGGTTAGTATTTAATTTCTGAGTTCCTCTGTTTCTTTTTTAAAGTAAGAGTAGTAATTATTTATTGCATTAAATATATTAATGTCATTATTTTGCAATATATTTCAATAGTTTGTAATATATTTATTTCATTGAATTTTTAGATGAATTGTACTACATAACAGGCACACAGGACCTTACACATAATGGTTCCCCATCTTATCAAAGGAATGTACTGGGGACTAACTTGGAACATCTCAAGCTATGAAGACTGTTTTTTTTTTGTATGACTTGACAAACATCAGACAAGCTATACTGTCATTTTGAAAAGACCAAATAAAGTGGCTTCATCTAAGTTCAAAGCTGAAGAGAGAAGCATAGAAAGCCAACTAAAAATCAACTCTTTCCAATTAGAATTCAAAAGCCAGGCCCTTACTAGGAAAAAAAATTACTTGCATTTTTTCCTTATTGCTTTACTTTCACTGGTATTGTGCCCCTTTTTGCCTTTTTCACCTTTCCCCTGCCTTATCTGTTAGCTTCCTTTCTAATAACATTTTTATGTGTATAAAATTTTTAAGGTAATTTAAGAAAATGATTAAATATCTAATAGTACAGGTGCTATGCTATGTGGGCTTTATACCTATGTACAGTCCCTACATTTGTAGCTCCTGATCAAAGTATTAAGAAGGTCAAACATAGAGATAGGGAAGGAGAATTTGAAGCAAAAGGAGTTTGCTCTGTACTAATGCACTGAAGAATTGACTGCATACCAGATGTAGGCTGAGTAGCAAGCACCCAGGTACAGCATGCATTTCTGCTGGAGCGTATGATTGACAGGCCATGGGATTAAGAGAGGAAATAGAAAGAGGAAGCCACACTTCTTGGCTAAAGCCTGTTGAGGGATTATGGAAAAGCTACGTGGAACCTGAAAGTCACTTAAGCCTCTATATAAGTTAGGCAAATGGATGAAAGAAGGAAGACAAAGAGATCATTGTTTTTCAGTTCTGAAATGAGAAGCCTGTGACTTCTTGGAATTTGTACCTATATACTATGTTATACAAGGAGTAATATGTGGCTTTTCTCTCCTACTAAGAGCAGCATAGGTAGAACAAACATAGGGCTTGAATATTTAAGCCAACCTTGCTTCATTGTTTGAGTCTTTGTGACCTTAATTCTGAGTGGAGAGTATAAGAGAAGACTGCTATGAGCCACTGATCTGGCTAAATCAGTGTTCATGATTCACTATGCTGGTGTTGTCTTGGCCAAATTAACACAGTGTGACAGCTCAAGGGTGAAAATTTTGCCTCCAAGTTTAAGATATACTAAGTTTAAAGTACTTATGAATTTGGAGAAATCATCTGTCCCCTGGGTGTTCTGCTGAAGTGAAGTGAATTCAAATGCCAAAGATGTGACAGACCAAGAGATAGAAAAGATCCAGGTTCTGTCAGGCCCTCATATTTGGACTCAACTTTGCAGGAGACAGAAGTTGCAGAACATCTGAGTCTTTTGCCAAAACTAAAACCAAGGCACAACCAAAAAGAGAGGGCAAATAGACACTTTCTAGAAGGACATGTTAAATGTGGCTTTCATTGCAGTTGGGTTCAAGTTATTAACCCTCTCTAGCTTCATGTTGTTTGTCTGAAAAGAGTGTGTGGGTAATGATATCTATTTATATAAGTGGTATATTATAAAGATTACATAAACTGGTAGATGTCAAGATCTTGAACAGTTTGAACTTCCAACACGATTTCATCATTTGAGTAACACCTTTGTCAGTGTTGTAGATTCTCTTCTATATATCTATTCAGTTATTTATATAGACCTACCTTTTTAATAAAATGTTACATTTTCACTCTCACTATATGATCAGTCCAGTTGCATTTTGTCTCTCTTTCTTTCCCTTTCTTTCTTTCTTTCTTTCTTTCTTTCTTTCTTTCTTTCTTTCTTTCTTTCTTTTTCTTTCTTTCCTTCTTTTTCTTCTTTCTCTCTTTCTTTCTTTCTTTCTTTCTTTCTTTCTTTCTTTCTTTCTTTCTTTTTTCTTTCCCTTTCTCTCTTTCTTTTCCTTCCTTCCTTCCTTCCTTCCTTCCTTCCTTCCTTCCTTCCTTCTTTTTTCTCTCTTTCTCTTCTTCTTTTATTGACAAACAAACCCTATGTGTATTGATCATATACAATGTGTTGTTTTGGAGTATGTCTACACTGTGGAATAGTAAATTGAACTAATTAACATGTACATTATCTCACATGCTTATCAGTTTTTGGTGGTGTAGACCTCTAAGAGCTACACTTTTTTAGCAATTTTTAAGAATACAATATTTGTTATTAAATGTAGTCATTATTTTGTACAGTCCATTTCCAGAATTGATTCTTCCTATATAATTGAAATTTTTTATCAGTTGGCTAACAGTTTTGCAGACCTTCTATTGTGTAAAGATTTTTAGTGAATACATTTTAAATAGTTTTATTGAGATATAATTCGTATCCTATACAATTCATCTTTTTAAAGTGTGCTATTTACTGATTTTTAGTATATTCACAGAAATGTAACCATTTAAATCTAAATGAAATTTTAGAACATTTCCAACCTCAGGAAAAAAACTCTTGCACATTATCATTCACCACCCCTCATTTCTCATCAATGGCCCAGCCTTAGATCAACATTAATCTATTTTCTGTCTCTATGGATTTTCCTATTCTAGATATGTCATATAAATAAGATAATACAATATGTAGTTATTTGTGACTGGTTTATTTCTCTTAACATAACGTTTTAAGGTTAATTTATGTTGTATCATTTTTATTGAAAAAAATCCAATCTATGGATATGCCACATCGATTTTCACTTGATGAGTAGTTGGCTTATTTTCACTTATTGACTATTATTACCAGTAATTTTGCTAGGAATATTTGTGTAAAAATTTTTGGGGGCATACATTTTCATTTCTTTTGGATATGTACCTAGGAGTAGAATTTCTCTAGATTCATTCATCTCCAAAAAAGTCTAAAACTGTGTGAAGCTTTGAAGGAACATATAGATACAAACCATAACATTCCTCCACTACACTCTCAAAGTCTCATGTGCATTCCTTTATGAAAAAGGCATTTAGTCCATCTCTAAAGAAAGTCTAAACTTTGGCATTGCTGAAAAGTCAAATCTCAAGTCTCCCCTGAGATATAAGCAAGCTTTTAGAAACAAGCCCCTGTACAAAAGAAAAGAAAGGTAAACACTTCAACATTCAATGGCACAAAATAGACATTTCCATTCCAAAAGTTACAAACAAGGGAATGCAAAGGAATTGAATCAAAGCAAGTCAAAAATCCAGCAGTGGCAAATGTTAAGTCCTATAATTCCATGTGGAATATCCAAGGTAATCTGTGGCAAAATGTGAACTCGAAAGGGCTTGGGTGGCTCTGCCCCTATGGCACATCTTGTCATTGTAGCTACCATGTCTTCTGTCTTAGGTCACCTCTGCTCACTTTTTGTTTTCCTCAGATGATCCACATTCCTGGCTTTTTCAAACTTCTGGTGTCTCTACTGCACCTTTGATTTTACACTCACACCTTTGTACACTGCCCTCCTAGGGTTGCACTGCCTGGATTTCCAGGTTTTCTTAACTCTAGGTGGAAACCTTCCTGAACCCACAGCTCTTGCATTTTTCATGCACCTAAAATCAGTGCCACATGCATAATGCAAGGTCTGCTGCCAGTTAGAGCAGTGGCCAGGCTTCCCTCTGTCAGCTGTAGGTGTTGAGTGATTGATCACTGAATATTCTGAATCCAACTCTGTGGAACAAATTCTCAACTGTCACCATTCTGGCACACGATGCTCTGCAGTTTTCTTCTTAAAGCAAAGTGTTTCACTTTTGCAATTTTGAGGCTGCAAAGGCTGGAATCCTGCCGCTTCTTATGATACTATCAGACCAACTTTTCTGTTCTGTTCCTTCTCAGAAATCAAGATATGCTGTATCTTTGCAGTCTACAGCTTTATTGGAACTTCCTTTCTGACCAAACTCACAATGCTTTAAATAATTCTGCTGGGCTCATTGCTCTTGATTCTCAACACAGATCTGGCTAAAAGTCCCCAGCAGTAGCCATGCCACCATTTCATCATTAGACTCCCTTGAAAATTCTTCTGCTCCATTAATTAGTCAGCCACTCTTAATCTTAATCTCAGGAAAAGTCTCTAAACAGATAAATTTTCTACCAAGTCATAACACACTCAGTCTGGAGTGCAGCAGCCAGTGAAGTCCTCCTTCCCAGCTGAAATCTCTGGGTCTGGTCTTTACTGGCAGGATTTTCATCAGCTTTCTAGTCTTCTGAACTCTGAGCAGAATCTTCCATACAATACAGTCTAAGGCTTTCCAGTTCTAGCTTTTTAACTGGCATCTTTGAGCCATTCCTAAATCCTCCCTTTTCCATAGTCAGTTCCAAAGGCTCTTGAGCCACATGGCCAGGTAATGTCACGGCAATGACCTCACTTATCTGGTATCAAAATTCTTAGTTACTTTTCTCATTGCAGAGACAAAATATTGACAGCCACTGTTAAAGAGGGAAGGTTTATTTAGCTCACAGTTTGTAGATGGTTCAATCCATAATCAACTGGCTCCAAGGCAGGGTGGCACATGGCAGAGGGACAACAGTTCATGATGGCAGAAGACAGTAAAAGTAAGAAGAAAATACAAGACAAGCCTCTTTCTGTCTCTTGTGTTGTATCCAGTCTATCCTCTCTACGGTGAGTGTGGCACTCACATATGTAATACCAGCATTGAATTATGGTTCCAAGTAATATATAATCATGCAAACATTGGGAGCATACAAACCTTTATCCCTTTTTACATGTTGTCAGCACATGTTATGGCAAGTAAAGACTTCATGACAGCTTCCCATGATGGATGTTCAACTCTGACATATGCTCCTGCAAACACATTTAACTCAGCATCCTTCATGTGCAGTAGGTCTACAACATTTTGAAAAACCAAGGATCTACAGAACGTATTTCAAACATACTAATAAAATCAAATTCTCTATAAACCAGGTGTTGGGTCTTTGTGGGACTGGTCAGACCCCTGGAAGCTCAGAGCTAGCTAATGTAAAGACTTACCCAGTTGGGGTATCCAGTTTGAAACCCACCCAATAGCAGAAGGCTGGGGTAATATTCAGTCCTGGATGAGTCTGGAACACAATGGATGCAAGTAGATTAAGGCCCATGCAGGTAATGGTCCATAGCAGGCATCATTAGGGAACAAGTAGAAGCAGAAGTGGGTATCCCAACAGTCCTTCAGAACTCAGGCTGGAAATCTGACAGAGGTCACATGCTCGAGGAAGGAGTAAGAGTGCCAGGGGTCTGGTAGTTGATGCACGAACCTCACATTTCACCAACAGAAGCATGACAGCAAACAAGTGTCTTCATCGCTAGGTGTTGGGAATACATTCAGAAATTCAGAAGAAAGCAAAGTTGACCATATTATAAAGAAGTAGTGGTAGGTTGGAAGATGCCAGAAGCTTGATTTCAAGGAGCAAAGCCACAGAGAAATTATATCATACAGGAGGGATAATCAACTGTGATTCCTTAAGTCCTTTATAACTTAGACTTAATGCACTCAGCCTACAGCTCAATGAGAAGTTCTGAGCTGTGAAATGAAAGAGATGCAGGAACCAGGGGCCAAGACAGTTGTTACAGGATGGAAAGCTGACACATCCTGTGAGCACATCCAAAAAGCAGTGGTTAAAGCTCCAGTTACTCCTCTTTTTGCATGCAAGGCTCTGAAGTTCCAGCCCAGAGGTGCTTGTGCTGTGCCAGATTGAATCTGGTGCCCTGGGATGCATTTTGCAGCCTCTGATATCCAGGAGGGGCAATCAGACTTCTACTCAGGCTGTTCTGCACCATTTCCCAGGGATGAATTCCCTTGGCAGAGCAGTTGAAGTATTATGGTCATCTAACAATGCTACCATATAGATTTGGTTGATGTCCAACTTAAGGCTTTAAAAGAACTTGCCATAAAATTACCCTGGATGGCTGTTAGTATTTTGAAGCCAATGCAAGTTACTCTCAATAAAGTTTTGAGGATGATGTTTGCCAAACTCTGGGCATATTTGTGATTTTCTCTTCTTAATGACTATGAAGGCAAACTTTTCCCTCAGTATTTTCAAGGACTGGATAAGACTGTTTTATGTGATTGTAAATACCTAGTCAGTTGCAGTAGGTATTTTTTAAAAACAAAATTGTATTCAATACATTTATCATCTCTCTAGGATATGAAGCATAATATGGTACAGAGACTCAGAAAATTGCCTTGAGAACAGAGAATGGAAAGAATGGCTCTAATCAAAGTGGTAATCAAGGGAGTCTCCATGGAAAAGGAGACATTTCAGATAGTCCTCAAAAGATAAAAAGAATGCTGCTAATTTGCTTTCCGATATCCAGAGGTTTCAATCTGGGAACTTGCAAAGAGAATTTTAGACAGTTAAAAAAAATGTTTGTCTTATTTTCAGTTCTAACGTTTTGGCCCCAATCTAACAAACCTTTGTGTAAAAAGGAGAACTATGGAGAAATAGATATTTCGTCTCTCCCCTGACCTCCTAAGTTCTCATTAAGGAACGAGAAGGAAGAGGAGGTAGTGGGAAAGGGGAGTGAGGGGAGGAGGAGAAGAAAGTTTGTAGTTTTGCACTTGCTATTTTGTGTATTCCTTGACCTTCCTACATTCTCATTACAGAAAGAGGAAGAGGAAAAATGAGAAAGAAAAGGACTAGGAGAAGGAGCAAAGGGAGGAGGGGGAGAAGGAGGAGGAGGGGGAGAAGGAAGGGGGAGGGGAGGAGAAGTAGGAGGTAGAGGAGGAGGAGAAATTTGTAGTTTTGGACTTCTTTGACCAAAGGCAATGTCAGGTATGGTGCTTTATTTTTGTTTGTAATGCTAGGAAGAGTGGGAAGCCTATGAATTAAGTATGAGAAAACTTTGTTTACAAATAATGATGGGAATTGACCCGACTGGGGCAGAGGACTGGAGGAAATTCCCTTTGTCAAAATCTTCTATCATCAGCCAGGTGTGATAATGCATACCTATAATCACAAAACTCTGAGAGGCTGAGGAAAGAGGATCATAAATTTGAGCTCAGCCTGGACAACTTCTCACTTAAATACAGAAAGCTGCTCAGACCAGGCATATCCTTGGAAGGGCCAGATATGACGTGGTGGATGAGGTACTGGAGGTATGGCATTGGTTCCATCACACTGAAGAGATTCAGAGTCCTGGTCTTAAGTAAAGGATAACTTCTTTTCTGAGAGGACTCATTTCATTTGCTGGGAGTAAGATGAATTCAGGACTCAAATCCATTCTAGACAACTTATTTTTGGTAAAATTATAGGAGAGCATATCTAAAGCACTTCTCAAATTTTAATGTTTATATATATCTTCTAGACTTTTAATGTAAAATGTATTAATAGAAAATTTAAGGTATAAAGAGGCAAAAGATTAGGAGACAACTGCATTGAAACTATTTTATGACTCACAGTTTCCAAGATGGAGGTGGTGGGCCATATTGTGGGGCTACACAGGGCCATGCTGGGGTACACATGCAGAAGCACTAGAGCCAGTCTTGGGGCAGAAGGGACAGTTGTAGGCAAGAGCCTGTACTGTGGCTGGTACAGGAAGAAATTGATAAGTAACCTAAGCAATTTTATACTTTGCAAGTTTGAATAAATTCAGAGCTCTGGGGCATAGAGGATACTCCTACTTGTTGATTACCTGGTCCCTGGTTGATTAGGGCAGAGGAATAGAACCCTAGAGAGTGGAAGTGGTAGGTATGTAGGCTGTAGGTATAGTTGAGTTATATTTGGAAAAAGTCTTGTGGTGTGCTTTTGATCAAAAGTGCTCCCCCAGTGTCTCGTGTGCTTAGAGGTGCAGCTTTTAGAAAGTGATTGGATGATGGAAATGTTATGTTTGTTGGTGGATTCATCCACTGGAGAGTTCAGTGAGTGAGTGTGCTGTCGAAGGGTGGACCCCAGTTGGAATGGGCCAGTCACTGGTGGTGTGACATGGAAGGATGTAGCTCTCTTCCTGGGTACTCCCTCTGCTCCCTGCTTCCTGGCTGCCATGTTGTGAGAAGCTTTCCTCCACTGGACCCTTCCCCCTACTAGACCCATCCCCTATCCTTTTTTTGCCTCAGAACAAGCTCACTAGTGACCTTAACCTTGAGCCAAAATAAACCTCTCCTTCTTTAAATTGCAGCTGTCAAATATTTTGTCCTAGCCATGAGGAAAGCAACTAAGACTCTGTAAGTTGCTTGTTAACTCCGTGAACAGGCTAATCTTAGAAGTGGCAGTCCCTCAGGATCACCAAGGTTCCAAATGTCAAAGCATCAGATTGCAAAAAATAAAAGACAAAGATAATATATCTGGGGATTTTTATTAAAACAGACTCCTTTGCCCCACCACTATCTGACTCATTTGGTCTGAAGTGAGACTCATTAATTTGTGTTGTTAGCCAGTTCAAAGGTGACATAAAAGCACCTGGACTATTCTTTACATCATGCTGCTCTGAAGATGAAGATGAGCAGAGAAGAATATTGCCAACACCCTAGAGACTGCACTGAGAAGAGGAAAACTATTTTCAAACAGTTCCCACCGAAAGTGCAATGGAAGTAGATCTTCAAGCTTCCCCAATCACCCATAAGATCCAGACCAGATCCTCTGGTCTCTTCTTTATAGGAAGAGATGTTAAGGGCAAACCCAACATGTTTATGTTCTCAGTATAGTACAAAACCATTGTGCTAATTCTTAAAGTACTCAGTCACTGAAAGGGCAATGAAATTCCATCAGTTAATTGATTATCAGAGAAATTCACATAGGTGAAGGTATAAGCTAGTTGCTGCAGGGGTTTTATTTTTTTATTTTATGAAGCATCACACAAACTGTAAATGGTTTCATGAGTCTTTGAAACAACCAGGTATGCGACATAACCCTGATCAAGAAATAGAATATTTAGTTATGCCATGGAAGCCTCCCTCATTCATCTTCACAGATACTAGGCTCTTGACAATTCTGATTTCTATCACCATAGATTAGATTTCCTTGGTTTTGAACTTCATGTAATTAAGACTTTTGTCTTTTTATTCTCTTTTCATTCACTTCACATTTGAGATTGATCTCATGGTTTTGTAAAACAGTAGTTCATTTTCATTACTCTCTAGTATCCCATCCTGTGAATAAACCACAGTTTCTCCATCTTTCTGGTTGGAGACAGACATTTGGGTTGTTTCCAGCTTGAGGCATTATTACGAACATTTGTGTACATGTCCTGTACATACTACTGGGTACATACCTAAGACTAGAATTTCTGGGTAATAAGAACATATATTTAATCAGATTTCCAAAGTGATTATTCCAATTTACATTCATACTAGCAAATGAATGAGAATTTCACTAATTCCACATCCTTGTTAACACTTTGTTAAGGCTGTTTTGTTGTTGTTGTTGTTGTTGTTGTTGTTGTTGTTCATTTTAACCCTTGTGGTGGATGTGTAATGGCATGACATCTTGGTTTTAATGTGTATGGTAGGAAAATATGGACAAAGAGAATGTGGCAAATGAGCTTGTAGGTGGGAAAATAGAAGCTATACTTGGGGCAACTTATTAGGGTAAAATGTTTCTGTGGATGAGAAATAGAGCTGCACATTTCAGCAGTACTTAATGTACCGTAGGCCACAAATGGTCTTGTCCAGGCATGGGTGGGACTCTTAAGGTATTTGAAACAGGAGACTACATACTAGAGAATTAGGAATATCTCAAGGTTAGATTAGAAACTGAAAACAGAGAACCAACATATTTACTCTAAATATTGAGTTTTTACGATTGTATCAGAAACTATATTACCTAGGTACTATGGATATCAAGATCAATAAATCATATTCCCTTCTCTCAAGGAAACAACAACTATTGAAAAGTGATAGATAAGAGTTATAATAAAACACGGTGATGAACACTGCAGCAGAGAATCATACAATGTCTTTACCCTGGAATCAAGGAGACAGTATTCATCAATTTGGTCTGGTAGGCCTGGGGAATACTTCATTAGGAGGTGACATTGGATCTGAGTCTTGATAAATGAGTGGTGCTTCATTAAGAAGGTAATGAAGAGAGAAGCATGAGCAATGGTTTGAAGATATAGAAGGTGATGATGTGCTTGGAGAAAGTCCAGTAAATTTTGTGGATGCCTAAGAGTGTGTGAGTGAAAACTAAAATGGTGTTTTTAAGAGCAGATGGCAAAAGGCCTTGTGAGCTCTGCTGAGCATGAACTTTCTGCTGTGGGCAATGAGCAGTGATGAAGGTCTTCAAAAACAGGTTGCAATCCCTTGGAAAGATATTTCTGTAGCACACACATTGTGACCTAAGTTAGAGAACAGAGGAAATAAAAAGAAAACGACAGATGTGACTTCAAATAAAACATGGCTCGGCTCCGTCTTGCAGGGCAAGAATCCTCATTTATAGGGAACTGGGAAAGTACTTAAGGTGACGATTTTGTTCTGCTAGGGTGGGCCCAATCTGAAGGTAATTTTTCAAAAGCAGCTGCTCTAAGTGTTAGTTAAATGGTGCCAGGGGATTCACTGGACACAGGTGTCATGTTCAATCTTATTCATCTATCAATAAAGCCAGACTCCAAGTGCCGGTTGGATGGCAGTACTACACCTTTGAGACAGAAATTCTATTAACAGATGCATCTTGCAGCTTCAGTCTGGGTCTGCAGATACTTCAGAGAGCCTCTGAAATCCTTGGCATCAGTCAGCCAAGCTATGGCCTGGCTGGGTGACTCAAGCACATGTAAAACATACATTCTCCATATTATTTAGAGAATGTTCTTACTTCTATGTATTTAAAATGGGAAAAGAATATCTAAGCATTTAATTCAGTTTTAAATAATTAATAAGATGACAATTGGTACAACATTCCGAAAGGTACAATGGGGGATAAGAGACAAGAAATGAGTTCCTCTCTTACCCTTTTACATCATCGCACAGTTTCTGTCTTCCCAATGACAAACTATAGGATCCATTCTTTCATATTATTTTGAAGATGTTCTGTACAGTCACAATCAGAAGCATGTTCCTACTTCTCATGTTTCTAATTTTTTTTAAAGCACAAAGAATAGCACATTATACACTCTGTTCTCTACCTTGTACAGGTTGAGTATCTCTACTTTGAAAACCTTAAGTATTGAAATGCTCCAAAGTTGGAAACATTTTATGTGTGTATATGACACCACAAAAGGAAAATTCCACATTCGACCTCATGTAACAGTTCACAGTAAAAACTGAAAACATGTCCCCCTTTTCCAAAAGAAAAGAAAGGCAATTTTTTTTCTAGATAGTTAATAGATTTAGGCCTGGCAGCACACTCTCTTAATTAAGTTTTAAGATAATGTTGAGAGGTTTTTTGGAGGCGCAAGGTCTGGACTGAAGTTTATTGCTTTACTGAAGAGACTATTTTTCTCCTATAAACTGCATTTTTACCTCTGTCAAAAATCAGTAGTACATCTATGTGTAAGTTTATTTCTGGATTATTCATTTGTTGAGTTAACCTACTTACTCGTCTTTAAACTGTTGGCTTTCTTGATTACTGTAGGTGTATAATAGTTCTTGAAATTAAGAATTTTTAGTTTTCAAAATCTGTTGTGGAATTACTTCGCCTATTCTAGTCTTTCACATTCTCATATGAATTTCAGAATCACTTTGTCATTTTACACAAAAATATTGTTTGAGGTTTGTATTGGAATTTCTTTGAATCTATAGATCACTGTAAGGGAAAATTTGTATCTTAACAATATTAGTTTCTTTAACCATTGAGTGAATATGTGTATTTCTTCATTCATTTATACCTCTTCTTGCATTCTCTGTGGAAAATTTTGTAGTTTTTACTAAATGTTCACTTATTTTTAGATTTATTCCTAGGTATTTTGTATTTTTGTTATTACATATAATATTTTGGTTAAATTTTCTATGTTGCTAGCATATGGAAATAAAAGGAATTTTTTTGCATTGGTCTTATAGTCTAAGTCTTGTTAATATCACTTAGTTCTGGCAAGCTTTTTGTGATTCTATCAAATTATCTACATTGACCATAAAGTTATCTGGAAATAAAGAAAGCTTTATGCTTTCCTTTCTGAACTGGATGTCTTTACTGTTACACCTGGTGTATTGCACTGTTTAAAATCTTTAGTACAGTGTTAACGGAAATAGATATGGCATTCCTGTCTTTTTCCTGGTTTCAAAGAGGTAGCCATTTAGTTTTTTACCTGTATGTTAGTTGTATGTTTGTTTTTGATTTTATAAAAAATCTTCTATGATGAAAATCCCCTTTTATATCTTGTTTGCTGATTTTTTTAAAAATCAGATTTGGTCAAAACTTTTCTCTGTTATTTGAGATTATTCTCTTTTAGTTAACTAACATAGAGGCAAAAGTAATTGAACGAATATGTCAACCTTAAATTCTAAACTCAGTGAAAATATCTTTCAATAATGATGGTAAAATGAAAATGTTTTAGGGCAGACAAATTAGAATAGTTCAACATATCTTCACTGTAAGAAAAATCAAAGTCCACAGGCACAAGAAAAATAATACTTGTGAAAATGTGCATCTACATAAAGGAATGAAGAACATGGAAAACGGTTACTACTTTAGTAAATGTGTAAGACAGTTTCTTACTTTTTAAATCTATATAAGATATAATTATTTAAATATAAATAAACCTTCTAGCAAAGGGTTTACAAAATACATAAAATATATGGAAATAATAGCATAAATGTTGGAAGGAAGAAATGGAAGTATAATATTGGGAGGTTCTTATATTACACAGAAAGTGGTGAGACAGTGCCACCTTTTTTATAGCTAAACCAGAGTAAGTTAAAAAGGCATGGCATAAACCTCAACCACTAAATAACACAACAGAATTAGAACAAAAACTACAGAAATTGTTGTTTTAATTAGTGAAAATATATTCAACTCACTCAAAACAAGGAAGAAAAAAGAGATTTTCTGTAGAAAAAGAAAATATGGACAAATAGAAAGCAAATAGAACCTAATCTCTGTAATAGGATACAGGTAAGTGGTCCTGCATGAGCAGATGCCTCTGCTCCTTTTATTCCTTTCAGATAATTCTTTCCCAACCTCCAGCAGTTTCTTCACAAGCATTTGCTGATCAGTGCTTCATTGAGCACAAGAGGACACAAGGATCCTCTGTTGGTCTCTGCGATTCTATGTAGCTCTATTTTCTACTCTTCCCTGGAAATACTTATCTGCATTCTTTTTCCACGTGCATTGGCCTGGAAACTCTCAGGGCAGCAAGTTGAGGGAGTCATAGACTCAGCTTGTATCTTGCCTTTCAGAGATCATAGTTCTCTATTGCTTGTCTAGTATCTTGCAAACTGTTGTTTCATGTATTTTATTGTTTTATTTATTTATCTCAGGTGGAAGAGCAAATCCAGTCTTTATTACTTCACTTTCATCAGAAAGTGAAACCAATTTATTCTTTGTCATTACTGAGAATATTCTATTGCATAGATGCATTCAGTTTGTTTATCCATTCACTTATTACAGATCTAAGCTGCTTCCAGGTTTTGGCAATTAGGAATAAAGCTTCTTTAAGCATTTGTTTTCTCCTTTTTCGTAAACATATTTTCAGTTAACTTGAAGAAATACCTAGGAGTTGTATTACTTGGTCATTTGGTAAAAATGTATTAAATTTTATAATCAAGCCGGGCGTGGTGGCTCACGCCTTTAATCCCAGCACTCGGGAGGCTGAGACAGGTGGATCGTTGTGAGTTCGAGACCAGCCTGGGCTACAAAGTGAGCTCAAGGCCAGCCTGAACGGCATAGTGAGACCCTGTCTCAAAAAAAAAAAAAAATTATAATCAAGTGCCAGAGTCTTTTCTACAGTGCACAGTGGCTGTTTTGCATCCTGGCCAAGTGTAAGATTTTCGTTTCTTTACCTATTTGTTTATTTTCAGTCATCCAAATAAGCAGATAGTGGTATATCGTTGCAATTTTAGTTGATAATTGCCTAGTAACACTGGACATCTTTTAGTATGCTTATTGTTCATCTCTATGTCTTCTTTGGTACAATGTGTCTTCAGAACTTCTGTACATTTCAAAGAACTGAGTTTTCTGTTTATTTTTGAATTTTAAATACTCTTCATATATTAAGTTGATGACTCATCAGATTTCATTTGCAAATATTGTCTCCTCCTTTATAGTTTGTCTTAGGTTTCATTTGAACAATTTCCTTTTTGAGGAAGATTTTATTTGTTGAAAAAATCAAGTTAGAAATGCAATTTTATCAGTATCTCAATACTAATGGGCAAGGAAAATTTGAGTAATTTTTGCCCCATCTAAGGTCATTTATATTTGTGTTAGTAAAAGTTTAAAATGTGTTTATTATACATTTATGCTTTTTTCACTTTTGTTCTGACTTGGTCACTGGTTCTGTGACCTAAAGTGTGTCATTAATTTCTTTGGGCTCAGGAAGTGTTTGATTTTGAATATAAGCTTTTCAGTTATTACACAGGCTATAGTAACATTCCTTGTGAATAATTTTTCTCAAAGATTGTAATTTTGTTTTGTTTTGACAATTTTATAATGATAGTTCCTTTTGTTTGTGGTACTATTCAGATTTTTCCTATTGATACAAAGCAAGCAGCAGGGGAAGAAAGTGCCAAGTTAAAAAGATTTTCATGTTTCCAGCACATTTGATTTAAAGCTTCCTTTCAAATGAAACATTTTAATTGATAGATATAGACAGAAAATGACTTCAAACATAGCACACATTATACTTAGTAGACACTGAGTCATATTAGCCAGTTCCTGAACTAATTGTTGTATTAAATTGGGATTTCATTTTATCTTAAATTCATATTATATTTTCAGGGAGACTTTAATCCTAAGATCTTTCATCTCATCATTTTATTATTTAAAATTTCCACTATACTAAAAGTTGCAAGAATTATACAATGAATAGCCGTATACCTACTGTTTATTAGATTACCTTTATTATATATTTATCCATCTATCCCACCTGTTGTCCATTTATCAGTATATTTTATTTTTTGCTGTATTTCAAAGACAAGAAATTTTTAAAATTTGAGTATTTTATTATGAAGAAATCTCTTGATTGTATGATGATGTAATTATTTCTAACATTCAGTACCCTATTCAAAAAAAGAAAAAAAAGAAGAAAAATCACCCTGTCAAATCCTGCTAAGGTACCCAAACCCAGAGCTTTTCCCAAACAAACACAAAGATTGCCAGGCAGGTCCATCTCTAAATATGTTGATAGGAAACTGGGTCGGAGCCCTAATATCTGAGTCACACACTCCCCTCCTCCTCACAGTTTCACAGGTGTTCCAGCAATCAGCTAAGTCATGAGCTCCAACACAGGGAGTCAATTAAAAACAGCAGATGTGGACAAGGGCCATAACATTCCTCAGTGATAAAAGTCTGAGAAGACCAACAGAGAATGATATTCTAGAAGTGGAATTGGGTAAGGGAAAAATGTGCTCAAATAAAACTGAAATTCATCTGGAACTCTGAAACTGTGCTTTGCAAAGCTGGTTGTCTGAAAAAAAAAATCATTCCAAGGAACTTATCCAAACCAGGTGGTTGGATCTTAACAAAAAGATACTGATTAGAGAACTCTGAACAAGGGCCTGGCATCTGAATTTCTAACAAGCAACGCACAGCATTCTGCATGACACTAGCCTGTAGCCAGTATTTAGGAATGTCTCCAGAAGTAAGGAAGGAAGGTACTACAAAAGAGCTGAGACATGAAAGCTTTCAGTATCAGCTAAGTCATATCAGTGCATGAGGGGCGTGGGGGCAGCTTGAGCCTAAACTGTTACCTCTGCTGGAATTCACATGTCTGTGTAACTGGTAAGATAAGTCCCTGAATTGGACTGGACAGGACATTATTAGTGCCCAAATATCAGAGGAAGAACATGATGACCACTATCTTGTTGCAAAAGCAGGGTTTATACTACAGTATTTGCCTTGGGGACATACTAAAATATGAGGTGATTTGCAGGGGATGAGCGTCCTCAATGAGTGGCAAAGTTAAGGAAAGAGTAAAATATCTGACATAAGTGGTGAATTTAAATACCAATTGCTTTTCCTGGGAAGCTAAGTTGTAAAGAGGCTCCCCCCAAAATACTAAGGCCCCCCAAAATAAATGGGGCATCATATTAAGGGAGAGAAGAATAGGTACTTCATAGACAACCTTGGTCCTGATAGATGTTGCTTAGCTTATCTTCTTCTAATTAAAACTTATTTATTAATATAAATTTAATAGGAAATTGTTATGTTGACTTTAGGCGGGAGGTTTTGCAGATATCAGTGTTGTTCTGGGCTCTTTATTCTTTTATTTATTTATTTTTTAATTTCACTTCAGGAATTCCTTTTTGGTAAGCATTTTTTGACTTCTGCTCTGACATCTCACAAAAAGTGTATTACTTGGACTGGGGATGTAGCTCAGTGGTAGAGTGCATGCTTAGCATATGATATCCTGGGTTCAATCCCCAGTGCCAATAAATAAATAAATAAATGTACCTTTGTGGCTGTCCCACAAAGGAAGTGACTTGAAAGAAGTGGGATTTCATGTTGAATGGGAACTGCAGGGTGAGTACTTGTCCTTCTACTCAGCTACCTCTCAGTCCCCTTGCTTAAAAATTCACCACGTAGGTGGTTGCTTGTCCATATGGACCCGGGGAAAGCTGATGTAGATGATAACATTATTCTTCCTCACAAAAGCCTTTGCCTGTCACTTTGACAAGAAACATAATGCATAGCTTTTGCAAAGTGTCTGATGGGCTTTATTTTCCTCCAGGGGTGCAGAATATCGATTTTTAGAATATTCAATGGCAAAATAGCTCTAGTGTGCTGAGCACCAAGCCACTTGGAAGTTGGTGACATTGGAACTTGGTGAGAAATAGCATCTTTGATAAGTGTTCCCAGGATACACACAGATGGCTGGAAGGAAACTTGTACCTGCATCATACTTTAGTCCAACAAGTGGATCTGCTTGTGAAGTTATGTAGAGATGAGGAAGCGGTGAGGGAAATCCTTCCATAGATATATGAAAGTCTAATAATGTAGGGAGAGTCCTCGTGACATCAGAATGTAAATAATTTACTTTACTTCTTCATTCAGCAGGGGGAGGGGAGGGAAGATTAATGGGAGGTCTGAAAGAAAGCCCAGTTAAAAACCTTTGCTGTCCTAATGTCAGGAAAGCAAGAGCTGGTTCGATGTAAACAAAAGGGGAGACTCACCCATTTGGGCAGTTCTGGGAGACCACACAGTGGCTGGGAACTGCCCATCAGTGGGGTCCTGCTCTTTATAGACCATTTGTTTCCATTTGTAGAGAAAAAGGAGATGTGCTTGTAGAGGTTAAGTCGCCCAGTTATTTGTTATAAACTTTCAGAAAGGAATGGGTTTGAAACAAGTCTTAAGTGTTTCAATGACAAATATTTAACGTCGCCCCCGAGATTTATGGCACTTCTGTTCACTCTTTGAAAGCTTTTAGTTCGGTGGCAAAGGTTACTGGGGGCTCACCCAGTAGAGAGGAAGTTCTTTCTGTTGTTGTTTTATCATCTTGAGTGCTGACTGAAGAGTATGCCTAAATTTTGGTAATGAATAATTACCCTTTCTGCTCACATCATCATTTGTCCTACCATCATGATTGTCCTACCACTGCAATTGTCCTCAGAGGCAAATATAAGGCATGGAAGTGCTTCTGGCATCTGGTCTGCCAATGTTTCGTATTTCCACAGCAGGGAGGCAAGGTGAGAGGTCACCAAAGCCTGATTTTATGCTGTCCCTGCAGCCATTGGGCCACAGAGCAGAGACCCAGGTGTTATATACCTACTATGGGTCACTGGCATCCTTCTGGAGCACCTATTGTCGTGAGATATCTGGACTAGAATAATCCCCGTGGTAAAACCTCATCACTTTGTGGTTGAGGGAGGCCTCATTTCTTTTTAATGTCTACAGTGTGTTGATGAAAGCCCTTGCTGGCTTGGTGACAGGCAATGAGGATCCCAATAGTGTTTCCTGGATGTTTCTGGTAGGATGCTGTGAATGGCCTAATGCTACAACACTGAGAAGTCTACTGCTGCTGAATATTGTGAGGTCAAGCTTTCATCCGCTGCTGATCCTGCCACCAGCCCCTGGCCTTGGGGTTGGGTGGGGTCTGAGGAGATGGACTTTCCCCCCTAATGATACAAATTGAATTGCAACTCTGATGTGGCTTCTTCAAAAGACAGTAGGCTTACAACAACTCTCTAGTTTCAACCAGGCAAA
>RJWT010018664.1:0-18756 GCA_004365215.1 Cuniculus paca
AGGTGGAAGTGAACATATGCACACAAATAGGTATATAATCGTATGCCTTGAATATACGAATTCTTATGTATGCCTAAAATACCTTGCAAAGATACACACAAAATTTCTCAACAGTACTTGTGTTTGACGTGGGTGATCTGGGGACAAAGGGGCAGTGTTAGCTTTGTGTATTACTGAAATTTATACCAAGTGCAAGGCTGAGTGAATTAATCAGTCAATGAACCTTCTCTTTGGAAAATCCAGAGGACTTGATTTTGGGCTTTCTTGGGCAACTTCTGGACAGATGAAGGGGACAGCAGAGGCCAGGGTTCCACAGAATGGGACTGAGCTCGCTCAATCTCCTTGAGCTACAAAGCCATTTATAAGTTCGAGTTCAGCCTTTGGAGTCCCATTGGCCCAGGGTGACAGTTTTCCTCAGTGAAGGAGAATCCGCCTGGGGAGCTGGTTCAAAGGGCGAGTCCCCAGCCCCACCTCTAGAAGTTCAGATTCGAACCTGGGGTGGGGCCAGGGACTTTTCTCGGTACTTGAGTGAGTCCTCCCACACCCACTTGGAGAAACAGGCCCTGGTGCTGGTTTGCTTTTGTTTAGGCCTTGACTGAAAGATTGGAGCGGGGAAGAACGCACTGTGCTTTCCTCTTTCTTCCTCCTCTTCGTTCTCATTGTTTTGTTGGCAAGCTTATGATGCACTCAACCACAGAGCTACCCCTTAGCCAGGAAAGCTCTGTCCCCGCAGTCGTTCATTTGCATCTTCCTACCCCGTACCAACCTAACCAATCCCTTGGCTGTGAGGTTATAATGGATGAGCCGAGGGATGGCAAATGCCTCAACTACAAGGGCTTGCTCATGAGTGTCATGCTTGCCTTTCTAGCTCCCTGGCCTTCTCCTTTAAAATAAAAAAGTACGCACAGAAGCAAGCAAATTACTCTTTGGACTGTGCTTGACCCTTCCCTTTTCTTCCCCAAACTGCAACTCAGTGGGGCCACCCGTTTGAAACAAGGACTTCTGCTCTCGATACCCGGGCGCCGCATTCTCACAGGTGGCCGGGCCAACGCCGGACTGTCCTTCAGTGGGAGGATCTGGTGGAGCCCCCCAGCCCGCGAGCGTCCCACGAGCGCGGCGGTACAGAGAGGTGGGAGGCTGCAGCCTGCTGAGGTCATTTCCTGTGCCCGTCCGCCAGCCGCCGGCGGAGCGGAGCCGGCGATCGGCCTCAGAGGAGCTGGAGGAGCGCGCGGCGGGGGGAACCGGGCGGCGCGGTGGATGGGACGCAGCGCCGCCGAGCGGGTCTTTGTGCGCGCCGCCCGCGGAGCCCCCTCCCGGCCGCGCCCGCGCCCCGCCCCGCCCACCGCGACCCTTGCTGCCGGGCGGCGGAGACCCGGCGGGCGCGCGAGACCCGAGCGAGAGCCGCGCTAGGGCGGCGGGGGCGGTGGCGCGCGGGGGCCGCCCGTGGGTCCCGTGCGCGGCGGGGACGAAGGTGAGCGGGCCGGGTTGGGCTGGGGTGTGCGGACGGGGAGGGCGCTCGGCTGGGCGCAGGGCACCGGCTCCCCGGGCCCGAGAGCGACTCCGGAGCAGGTGCCTCCCCACCTGGCCGCGGGCTCTCGGCGGCAGGGGCACCGGGGAGCCCCGGAGACGCGCGCGACGGGGACAGGGCTGGCCTTCCCGGGAGGACCTGCGGTGTGGGACCGGCTCGATCCAGTTGCTCCCGGGAAGGGCCCTCGGGACAGTCGCCCAGGTTTCTACCCCGCCGGTGCGCGCTCGTTTTCGCCTCTCTTCTCCCCACCTCATCTTCGGTTATTATGGTATTTCTGGGTGTTTCTCGCAGAGGTCTTTATGGGTCAGGCTCGACTCCCAGGGACAGATCTGCCAATCAGAAAGGAAAACAGGTTGGGCACCAGATGACAGCCACAGGCTTTGTGTCCCCGGAATCGGTCCCCAGGGACCAGGCTCCTTTATAGGGGTAGCCGAAGACCCTTTTGTGGAAGTGTAGTCCTCACGCCGTTGGATTGCTCCCTCCAGAATATCTCCTTGAGCTTCGCTATGGCTCCACCTGGTAAAACTTGCCCACATTGCCTGGGAGAATGCGTGGATCATCAAGCAATGCTTTGAGTGGAAAACTAATCCTTTCTATCTTCAGACTTCCAATCTCCTGCCTCAGCCAGGACGTTGTGTATAGTAGGTCTTTACAGACCATCGACTGCCACATTCCTGCCTGTTACCACCATTTTATAAAGGAGGAAATCAGGACTAGAAAAGTGACTTGCCCAAGGTCATACAGCTAAAGAGTTGAAGAGTCAACCCTCATAGATGCCAAATGTGGGGATTAGACCATTGCTGTCCCCCAGGGTGCAGTGAGGGGATCTGCTCAGAGTTGGATTGTGATGAGGTGCACCCTGTGATCCCAAACTCATTCCAGCTAACAACTAAGCTGAAAACACGGGGTGCCTTTTCTTCCCTCTTCAGCAGTCACCAACTGCAGGACAGAAGTGTGTCCTTCCTGTTCTGTTCCGCCACCGCCGCCGCCGCCTGTGGTGCCTTCCTCTTTACTACGCTACCACCACGCCCCCTCTGCCTGGGATCAAAGCCAAGGCCTCCCGCCTGCTAGGCTATTCCTCCAGTCCCTGCAAGGCTGTGTGTGCTGTGTTCCTTAGAGAATGCTTTGTATGTGAGGATGTTAAGATGACAGGATTCCCTCACCCGTTTTGGGTGACTTTGCAGTGGGGTGGTGCTGAGCCACCGTCCTGCATTCCCTGGACAGCCAAACTTAGCCATCTTGCCCTTCTATCAAAAGCTTGTTCAAAACTGACCTCCGCAATGGGGAAGCAGGCACTTAGTGCTGGCCGAAGAATACACGTGAATTATGGTAGCCTCCAGGGAAGATACTTTGGACTGTCTGGCAATTTAAAAGGCGTATCACTTAACCCTACCGTTCCATTTCCAGGACTGTCCTTCAGGTATACCTGATATATATGAAATGATGCATATTCATTGAATATTCATTGCAGCATTACTTTAGAAAAAAATCGGCAACAACCCAAATGTCTATCAATAAGGGATCCTTGAATAAGATCATGTAATAGCCATACTGAGAATACAGTAAAGCTGTTAAAAGCATGGAGGGAAAATGCAACAGAGATGTGTATTAATACTGGAAAGTCTTTTACATATATATATATATATATATATATTTTTTTTTTTTTTTTTTGCGGAATTGGGGGTCGAACTCAGAACCTCACACTTGCCAGGCAGGTGCTTAGGTCGCTGAGCTAAATCCTCGTCTTTTTGAGACAGGGTCTTGCTATGCCGTTAAGGCTGTCCTTGAGCTCACTTTGTAGCCCAGGCTGGTCTCAAACTCACAACGATATGCCTGTCTCAGCCTCCTGAGTGCGGGGATTACAGGTGTGAGCCCCCACACCCGGCAGTCTTTTACTTACATTGCTCAGTACAGTGTGCATAGAGTGCCGTGTGTGTCTGTGAGCATGTGTGTGCAAGACGTGTATGAATGCTTGTACAGACCATGGATATCTCTGAAAAAACACCAAAGTAAAAAATGGTGGTGCATGCCTATGATCCCAGCTATTTGGGAGGCTGAGGCAGGAGATTGGCAATTCAAGGTCAGCCTGAGTCATTTAGTGAGACGCTGCTAAAATAAAGTCTGGGACACAGTTCGACAGTCCTTGGTTCAATCCCCAGTACTATAAAAAACTAAAAACAAACCAGACAGAGCCCCTGTTACCTTCTGATGCCCACCCTGTCCCTGGAAGCAGCAGGCTTTCTTGGGCCTGCCATGACCTCTCATCTCTTTCTGAAAGCCTGAAACTGATTGACACCCTTTGATGGGAGAGGTCAGGACATGGAGACTCATCAACCAGAGGATCCTTATACTTTTGTCTTCAGACTTGTGCATGATCGAGCTGGACAGATGCACATCTGTAATCCCAGCACTCTAGGACGCTGAGGCAGGAAGATCACAAGTTTGTGTCCCATCTGGGCAAATTAGGAAGACCTTGTCTCAAAATATAAATAAATGAATGAAAATGGTAGAGGATAGGCCTGAGTTTCCTAGTATTGGGCAAAAAAAAGTTGGTTGAATTAAATTTAATGTCACATTTTATCAATTTTTGGTCAAATCCCCAAAGTCCCAGGTCACATTTGCGTTTCTTTCTGATATAGGTGCTGAGTCTGAGGTCAGCAAAACCTCCTTGAAGCCCTTTTCCATTACCAGCCCTATCCTCAGGCCCTGCCTCCGAGGCAGAGCCTACTGACTCCTGTGGCATTTTTTCGGTTCACTCAGAGTGCTGGAGGGTGCAGGGTGTGGTGTGCACGCTGGTAATCCCAGCACTCCAGGCTGAAGCAGGAGGTTCTCTGAGTTCGAGGCCAGTTTGGGCTACATAAACAGTGTGCTGGAGGGTATGGGGGGCTCCAGAGCATCAGGGCCATGGGAGTCGTTTGACTCACCTGCCCAGCAGTTCAGTGTTCTGGGTACCGGAGGATCAGGAGAACTGGGTTTCTCAAGAGTGGCGATGAGTTGATGCTAATCATTGCTGAATGGGGCACATAGGGATTAATTGTACTGTTCCTGCTTATGTGTTTTGCAGCTTTCCAACGTAAAAAATTTTTTAAAAATTGAACTGGGTTTCGTTCCCAGCTTACTTCCTGGTTCACCCCCACCCATTTTCATTGTTGTGGTGTTGGTGCTGGGGCCCAAACTCAGGCCTCAGGCATACTAGGCATGCGGTCTATCACTGAGCTGTACCCCCAGCCCTCAGATCTGTTTCTGCCATTAGTGATGTATTTGTGTTAGGCAAGCCTGGTAGCACAAATGCCTGCTGCCACAACTGAAGCATCATGGAAAGAGGGCTGTTCTAGTTGTTGGGAAATCAGGATTCCTGGCTCAGCTCTGTGCCTCTCAGCCAGTCACAGATGTGATGAGTTATCTGTTCATTGTGATAACTGCACTTGCCCTCTCTCTCAGGGGTAATGAGCGAGCACACAAGTCACATGCTTTGAAAATTTAGAGTCATTCTGTAAATGTCAGGTGTTCATTTCAGCTTGTCCTTGAATTTCTTTATGGGAGGCGCAAGTACAAGGTGACTTAGCAGGTGAGGCTCAGCTCACTGGCATCTTCCCTAAACATCCCTTTTTTTATAGCTGTTGCTCGGACCACCTGCTTCTGCCGGAAGAGCCTCCAGGCCTTGTGCTTGGCAGCAGGTACCTTGCAGCAGATCCATTTCCAAACCTCTTAACTCTCCTCGCAGGCTGAGGCAGGTCTAGCACGAGTCCCAGCCTCCCCTGGAGCTTGTCAGCATCCCCCAGGCAGCGAGAGGATTAACCAGACCACTTGATGAGTCCACGACTGTGAGGTCATGAAGGCACTCGGTTGGAGGAAGCACTCCCTAAACTCTAGATGCATCAGGGCTATGCAGAGGTTAATGACATTAAATACGACGTGTGGGATTTTATTTCCAGAGTCCCAAAGATTGTGATAATTTGGGTTTCCCCTCTCTCCACGGAATCTGAGCAGCAGTTTTGATGATCAGTAAGGGTGAATTAAAATTAATTGAACTCTTACCTATACAAATGTTTGTTTCTTTCCCCCGCCCTTTTGGCTTTACTTGGGTGCTTTTATTGGTAGTTCTTAGCTCTGGGCTAGATTGCAAAACTCCTGGGTCCTAGTTTCAGATGTGCCATATTTTCTGTTTATAGGAAGAAAGGCAAAATTCCCCCAAAGGACAAAGGAAATCAAACATAAAGCCCCTCAGCCTCTCTGGAGGCCCACAGGGTTCTGTTTTGTCTTTTCAGCTGTGATCTTAGCTCAGGGAAGGTCATGTTTTGTTTTGTCTTTTGTCTTCCTGCCCGTTCCAGTTGGTCCCAGTCTTGTGAGGCGGGGATGGCTGGGAGGGTACAGTGTCGGGATTGTTTGGGATGACAGTTCTGGGCGAGCCCAGCTGAAGTCATGTGTCCAGTGTCCTGCAGAGCCCAGAACCAACAAAATCAGATTTGAGATGAGTGTTTAGCTGCTAGGTTTTTCTCAGCAGATCTACTGATCCTGTGTTTTAAAGGAAAAGTCAGGCCACACGCTAAGCGTTTGTGCTTGTGGAGATTATGGTGGAGCCCAGATGCTTGGGAAAATCTGGAACACAGTTTCACCTTAGTGCTAAGACTTCTGAAAGATTTTATAAATGGTTCCTCTCACTCTTAACAGTGTACCTCACTCTTTTTGAAATCACATGTCAGGCAAACGCTCTACCACCAAGCTCGGTTCCTAGCCTTTCCTGATGGGTTAAGAGCACAGTGGCTAAACAGGTTTAGAACCAGATCCAAGCCCCCCTGTGCAGCTGTCCATATTAGTTCCTCAGCCGCTCTGCTCCCCAGCGTCCTCCCGTGTGAGTGCGGACACGAGTGCACACCCGTAGTCCTTAGGTTGTACTGAGGTTGCACACGCCTGGCTTACAGTGAGGACTCAGCGAATGATGGCTGTTGATAGTGCACGGGGGAGAAAGATACCAGCCAAAGTCAGATGTGGGGGAAAACAGCACTGGTGACTGGCCACCAAAGAGAGGCGCCCCGTTGCTTGGAGGTGGCAACAGCATGGGAGGTGGCTGAGTTCCTGAGGCCATGTGGCTCCTGTGAAAGGAAAAGGATTTAAAAACACGCGGTGCCTCTATCTCTTGATCACAGTCCTACCTGCTTCTTCCTTTTCTCATCCTTGACCTAGTTTTTTCTAAAATACATCCAGGAAGCATCTGGGGAAATTCCTGTGTCTGGAGATATTAGAGGTGTCTACTTAATTGGTTCTGAATTTGTACTAAGTTTTTGCCGAAGACTTGTGCCCTACCCTAGGGGCTACAGCAAAATATCCAGCAATTTTCTGGTTTGCATCTTGTAACTAGAAGGGGAAGAGAGGATGAGAGTTCGTTCTGAGGTAGGATGATGTGATGAAAATCGTCAGGGTCCTACCTAAATAGATAATTATTAAGGCAGAACGCTTGGCAACCCATTTGGGACCCCTCATGTCTCTCAGGGGCTATTCACATTCCCCATTCCTTTTCTCCAATAAATTATCCTACTCTTAAACAAACAAACGGGAACCTGGACCTCAGGATTCTGCCTCTAATTAGCTGTGTGAACTTGGATGAATCTGTTACTCATTTTAAAGCCTTTCTTAAATACCATAACCACTAGTCCCATTTATCCACATCTGAGCTAGCATTGTGACCATGTTTTTCTCCTCCTCCTCCTTTACTTTTTTTTGATACTGGGGATTGAACCCAAGAACTCCTGAGCTCTACCCCTAGCCCTTTTTATTAGCTTGAGAGTTGGTCTCACTAAGTTGCTCAGGCTGGACTTGAATTTGCAGTCTTCTCGCCTCAGCCTTCTGAGGAGTAGTAGTAGGGATTACAGGTGTGCACTGTTCCACCCAGGTCACATTTTAATTTTGAGTATAGAGTTCCTTGAAATACTCAAAGACCAGGGGCCTCTTTTATTTACTTTTGTACTCCTGGGCCTAGAACAGTGTCTGGCTTATAAACAGCTGTTGAATGGCTAAATGAACAGTGGGCCCTACTTTTCACTGCCTTAAAAAGAAGGCCATGTTCTCCTTAAGGTTTTGTGACTTCCTGAGGTTGTCACCTAAATTCCGCTACAGGGGACCCAGCGAGCTAAGCTGGGAGCATGACCGAGAGCGATGACCACTCCCTTCCCCAGCGCTGTGTCTGTCCTCCCTGGCTCCTCCTCCTTTCCCCACACCACACTCCTCACACACTTATCCTTTCCTCTCTCTATGCTGGTTCTTAGAGCTCCCAGGAATCTCCAGAAGTTGAGGTCACCATGGCGGAGCTCCAGGTGGGCACCCAGGCCGGTGTAGACTGGCAGAAGCGCTGCCTGACCCTGGAAACACAGCTTTTCCGATTCCGTCTCCAGGCCAGCAAGATCAGGGAGCTGCTGGCTGACAAGGTGAGTCCCGAGGGTGGGGCGGTCCCCAGCACTTCGGGGTCAGCAGAGGGCCAGAGTTAAATTTTCAATTACATGCTTTTCCACACGGGCGAAGCAAAACCTGAGGTAGTTTTGTTGGTCTCAAGACCAAGCTCAGCATTTTACTACCTTGTCATCTGGCGTTCCTTCCTGTGCCGCCTCTGTGTGCGGCACACCAGAGAGGCGATAGGAATCTTGGTCCTCTGTCATCTCTTGAGTCACCGGAGGCTCCAGTGGAGGCTCTGTTATCCGCTTCGCATTTCTTTGCAGTGGGGCAGCGTGGTGTTTAGGAGAGAAGAATGCAGGTCTCCACCCTACTGTTCACTCCCTGTTAAGCACCTGAGCCACCAAAGGCTTCCTGGTTCCCTGGTGACCTCCACACAGGATTTGGAGCCAGACTTGCCTGACTCTGCGGCTTGTTAGCTTTGTAACCCTGGACCCTTTACCTCAAAGGAAGGGACACAGATGTCTCCCTTTCAGTGTTATTTCGAGAATTATTTCAAGTCACATCTGCTGCTGGCACAGAATCCACCTAAAATGGGAACACCTATCTTTACAGGCCTGGGTGGCTGCTCTAGGAAACCCACCGCCTTTCGTCGTAGCATTACTGTGGGAAGATGCACTCTAAACAGCTGACTTGGACAGGCCTGGTGGTGCACTCACACCTATAATTCTAGTGCTCCGGAGGCTGAGGCGGGCGGGTTGGCTTGAGTTGTAGGCCAGCCTGGGCTACATAGGGAGTTCAAAACCAGCCTGAACTACTGAGTGAGACCCTGTCTCCAAAAAAACAAAACCAAAACTAAACAGCTGGCTTTTAGAGGCATTTTGAAGCCTGACTCACCTAGAGAATGGAGACCTGCACTTAAAAACATTAATGTGTATAGATTAAATCATCCATTCTCTATAGTTTTGACTCATCTGCTTAGCAAACCCTTCTTTCATAGCACAAAGGTAAAATCCTGTTTCCAGGTACTGTCATAGTCCTGATTGGTTAAGCCAGAATAAATGCCCTGTTTTATTGACTGTCCTGCAACCTGGAGCCAGGAAGGCAAGTCAGTGGCATCGCCTCTGCAGGCAGTTCAGGCTGGCCTCGAACTTACTGTGTAGCCCACACTGGCCTTGAATTCACAATGATCCTCCTGCCTCAGCCTCCTGAGTGCCGAGATTACAGGCAAGCGCCACCACACCCAGCCAACCTGTACTAGAGCCTTGGGCCTTGCCTCTGTTGGCTTTGCTGTCTCTTGATTCAGACTGTACAAGATACTGCCAAATACTGTCCTGAAAAGGGAAGAACTCGGCCCCCTCGGGAAAAGGGCAGCCAACCTTAGACTATGGTTCTTGAAGTGTGGTCAGAACCACCCAGAGTGCTTGCTAGCTAAGCAAGTATGTTCCCAGGCCCCAGCTTAGTCCTGTTGGCCTATGTCCTCAGGGTGCTGCTAATGCTCTCCATATTTACCAGGCTCTGGGAAAAAGGTGTGTACTCTGTAAAGTTGGAGACGCTTGCCTTAGGCTATGATATTGGGGGTAGGGTGCAGGGTGCAAGGGCAGGAAAGGATAAGGAGGTATCTACTCAGAGAGAAGCAACTTGTATTGCTAGTAATAAGGACAGCATAAATTACTTGAAAAGCACAGCCATCCCATGCAGTGGTGTGCACCTGTTATCCAGCCACTCGGAAAGCAGAGGCAGAAGGACAGCTTGAGCTCAGGAGTTTGAGACCAGCCTGCATAACATAACAAGACACTGTCTCAAAAAACACGAGAGTCCAAAATGAAACAAAACCCACTACGAACCCTCTAGAGAGCTGGCCACTGAGAAAAATAAGAGCAAAATGAAGAGGGGAAATGCCAAGAGGCACATGGCTGAGTGGGTCGGGGAGGTAGCTGGCCAGCCTCCCACTAGTGACACGCTGTCAGGTTTGCGCCTGTCCCTCTGTGGAGGCAGAGGCGGGATTGGCTACCTGGAGGCTGGAGCTGAAACTGAGCCTTCCAGGTAAAGTCACATGGATCACAGCCACACCCTGAATGAAAAGGTGAATGTGGGAAACATAACCAACGCGAGCAAGGGGGTGGCAGCAGCCTCTCATGCTTAGTTAAGACCCGGGGTAGAGAAAGGCAAAAGCAAAGAAAAGAAGTCTTCCAGAACCTGACACTAGTAATGGTTTCGCATTAGGGTTTCTACCACCAGTGTGGTTTAGGAAACCTAAATTCTGGACCAGAGGCCCTGGGAAACCTAGGAATAGACACAGACCCTCCCCGGAGGGACCTCAATCCAGATCTCCCAGGATCCACCCAGAGAAAAGAGCCTTGGGGAAGATGGGTCTGTAATCCAGAAGGACTGCCTGCCCGGGGAGCAGTCTGCTGTTAGTGACTGTCCACAGCCTCAGCTGGACCTCTGGCAATGGAACTGCTGACAGGAGACCATGACACAAGTGGGTTCAAAACTACCAGAAGCACAGGAAGAAACCAGAACCGTGAGACAAGAAGACAGTGTCCACGAAGAGCAAGTAAACTTGAAAGCCAAATAGAACTTCTAAAAGAGAAAGTGTTTGCACTGAAATTAGTTTTTTCTTTCTCTTTCTCTCTCTCTCTCTCTCTCTCTCTTTCTTTCTCTCTTGGTACTGGGGATCAAACTCATGACCTTCCACTTGCCAGGCAGGCACTTGTGCCACTGAGCTAAATCTCCATCTTTTTTTTTTTTGAGACAGGGTCTCCCTGTTGTTCAGGCTGGCCTTGAACACACTTATGTAGCTCACGCTACAGTGATCCTCCTGCCTCAGTCTCCCAAGTCTTGGGCGTGAAATTAACTTTATTGGATAGATTGATTCAGCGTCAGATTAGGTACTGATTAGCAAAGATGGATGAAATGAACGGAAGGCAGACCTGAGGAAATCATGCGGGTGCGGCACAGAGAAACACAGATCCAGAGCCAAGGCGTGGACAGTAGGATGATGCAACCCTGTGCACACCAGGTTCGACTCCGGAGTGAAGAAGAGAACGAGGAGAGACGCACTTGAAGCGATAATGGCTAGAAAGTTTCTGGTCCTGATGAAGGGTGTGAAGCCCGAGATTCAGAAGGCAGAGTGCGTCTAGACGGATCAATTTTAAAAAATTAGTGCCTTCTGTTTTAGTAGATTATAGTTTGGCTGCAGTAAGAAAGAACCTAACATAACACTAGGCTGAAAGGCAGATGTTTATTTGTTCTCAGGTAACCTTCCAGAAGATGAGCAGTCCAGCTCCAGGGCAGTGTCCTTTGTGTGAAGAGGCTTCACACTGATAGCGCCATCCCAACCCCTTCCCTCCAAGCACATGACCAGAGATTGCACGCATTCCTTCTGTGCAAGCCCTCCGGCCAGATATTGTGTGCCTGTATCAGTTGCAAGGAAGGTTGGGAAGGAAATGTGGGCTTCACTCTGTGTAACTCTGTGCTCGGCTTAAAGTTTGGTGTTCTCTTTGTTTTGTTGTTGGTTTTTCGAGACAGGGTCTCATTATGTAGCCCAGGCTGGCCTCGAACTCGTGGCAGTCCTCCTGCCTCAGCCTCTCGAGTGCTGGGATTACAGGTGTGTGTCACCATGCCTGGCCTGTGATGAGAATGTGGAACCCCCTTTTCACAGGAGTAGTTGAGACCCAGGATGGGGTGGCTCGCAGCTCAGGCCATGCCTGGGCATAGCAGGCCTGGGCTAGCCATGCAGGGGAGAGTGGGTTGTTCCTTCTGTCACAGCACTGCCATGTGGGACAAGGGGCTGTGGGTTTGGGGCTTGAGTACCATTAGGGTGGTGACAAGTACGATTCATCAAGTTGCCACAGCCAGTTTAAGGCAGCTTGTGAGTCTTCAGTGCAGCTGGTGAAAGGGGATCCCTGTCAGCTGCCTAAACCTCTACGCCTCTTTGGCTGATGTCGCCTGCTCCCTCCATGAGGAGGACAGCTGAGGACAGGGTCCTAGGGAAGCAAACGAGGGTGGCCCACCGTAGTGCCACTTGTCAGAGGTCCCTGTGAGGCCCTTTGAAGGACCGAGTGACAGGTATCCATGCTGGGGTTGAAAGAAGAGTGTGAATACTTGAAAAGTGGACACATCTTGGTGTGCTCCACCTGCAGTAGAGAATTAATTTTCATCAAAATGAGGGAAATGTGAAGTTGAAAATATACTTTTCAGACACGGACGGCAGAACGTTAACTGTCGAGGGCAGTAGCAAATACATGGACGCTGCCCGTACTTTCCTAAAACAGTTGTGGATACTCAGAATATTTTCAGCGTTCAGGAACAAGTTCTAGAGAAAAATATGCTGCAGCACAGAAGTGAATACAGCTTGCCCGAGTGTCAGCTGTCCTTGGCAGGAGGACAAGAATGACTAGAGGGTGGCAGCAGTGAGGAGCAGCTGGAGCTCAGGCCCTGGTGCGGAGGACGCCTGCCGTGCCCACCCTTCACTTCACAGGGCCACGCTGCAGAAGGCGGTTGGGAGAGCCTGCAGGGAGAGGCCTGCTGTGTGGCCAGCAACGGTGACTCCTGCCTCTGGCCAGGGTCATCGGCCACTCATGACCGCAGTGAAGATAGTCAGCTGGAAAATAAGACACAGATTTATTCTTCTCTCTGCCTTAGTCGCCATCTCAAAATAGGAAGACAAGTTACTTTCTCAGATGAAATTAGAAGCGGGGCGTGGTGGCACATTCCTGTAATCCCAGCACTAAGGAGGCTGAGGCAGGAGGATCACAAGTTCAAGACCAGCCTGGGCTACAAAGTGAGCTCAAGGCCAGCCTGAACTGCATAGTGAGACCCTGTCTCAAAAAGAAAAGAAAAGAAAGGAATCAGAAAATTGGAAAATGTCAGGAGAGTGGTTGCAGGTAGTCATGAGTATGATTTACCAACTCCTGTGGAAGTCTGTGTCTTTCGAGCTGCAGAGAAGATGTTCAGTTAAAGATCAGTCTAGGAAACTTGAAGTCCCAGGCCTTTCCATTCAGTGTTTCCTTGTATTCTTACTATTTTTTGAGACAGGGTTTCGCTATGTGGTCAAGGCTGGGCTTGAACTAACGTGGATCTCCTATCTCAGCATGATAGGCATGTGCTACCACTCCTGGGTCAGTCGTGGTTCTTAAACCCTGTAGAGGAAGGGAAGGAGAGGGAATGCAGGTGTCGGGACCTGGCCCTTCCCACCACCTGCATAGGGTCCAGGCGGGGCTCTTGCTTTCTCAGTGCCTGCAGCTCTTCATCTGCCACGGGACACTCAGGATCGGGGAGCAGCGTTACCGGGAAGCTCTACCCTGTCACCCTGGAGCCGCGTGAGGCAGGCAGTACAGCCTGGCCCAAGGGCGGCATCCGCACCTCTGCTCTGCGGTCCCCATGCCGTGATTGGAGGTGGCACCTAACCTTCCCTCCCTCCCTCCCTCTCTGCCTGAGCAGATGCAGGAGCTGGAGCAGAGGCTGCTGGAGGCTGAGGAGCGAGCAGAGAAGGCAGAGACCCAGGTAAGGGGAGGGATTGGAGTGAGGTGTGGGCAGTGCCGTCTCTCCCACGGACACGTGTGGGCACAGTCACCGCACTGATGAGCATCTTACAAGGCCAGGAAGACCAGTGTGTCTCCAAACAAATTCAGGTACAGGGTGCTTTCTGTGAATGTGGAAATCCTTGGGTCAGGTCAGCACAAGGAGTGGTCAGATGAGTCCACAAAGAGGCCACGCTCTGCTGTGGGCCCTCTCAGTGGCTTATCCTGTTTAATCCTCACACACGGCGCTCATGTAGTTCGGCTTCGCCAGTGTGCGTGCTCCCCTGATCACTCTGGTCAGGGCCAGAGGAGGCTCCTCTGTCTTGCTCTACAGCACACAAGCTTCTTGGCTGCCGTGATGGGGATCAGGCCAGAGGTGTGTGCACTTCAGCCCAGAAATGACGCAGCCTTTGGGCTCCGCGCACACTGATGAGGTGCATTCTGTGGCTGCAGCTAGCCCAAGACCTAGCTGGTCTTTTCAGAATAGCCAAAATTAGTTTCTCCTCTGTCAGTTCCTTCTTTTGCCTAAATAAAAGCCTGAGAAAGGGTCACTTCATTAACTGGCCCAAGCTGTCATGGGTAAGGGCTCTGGCTGGCAGTCGCATCATTGGGCATTGTACACACGGCGTGAGTGGTGTGAAACCTTACGAGGTCATTGGTACTTTTCAGGTGGGTGTGATGGAAGAGAAGGTAAAACTGTCCAATCTTAGGAATGTGGACTCCGCAGGCAGCCTGCACCGGAAATACCAAGAATTGCTGAAAGCCATGCAGGGCAAAGTGGAGCTCATCAGCCAGCTGGAGGCACAGCTGGAGAAGCAGGTAAGGCACCGATCCCTCAACATCTGCACCATTGGTCCACAGCCTCTCAAGCCCCTCTGCTGGAGCCCTGGAACCGTGAGGAGCTCACTCCCTCACCAGCCTGTTCTTTTATGTGGAGATGTAATTATCAGAGGATACAGGCAGGGGATATAGAGGCAAAAATACCTTGCAGACACTGTTCTGATTTTAGTATATGTGCTGCCTAAGTAAGCACAGACTGTTCTGTGTGTGAATCCTACTTCTAGCTCCTGTTGCTCTCTGATCATGGACATATTGCTTAAGCTGCTTACTCTCAAACCAGGGATGGTGTTTGCACACCTGTAATCCCAGCTCTGGGGAGGCTGAGGCAGGAGGATTGCAGTTAGTTTAAGGCCAGGCTGGGCTATGTAGTTCAAGGCCAGATTTAACTACAGAGTGAGACCCTGTCTCAAAAATAAGTCACTGGCTCTCCTTTTCTCCCTTTAAAAAATAGAAGTTATAACACCTCATCGGGCTCTGGGGAGAATTAAGCCAGTTAATCTGTGTATGGTATCACACAGGTGGTCAGTGCTTGGTAAAGAGAGCTTTTCCCGGGCTGGGGATCTAGCTCAGCGGTCTAAGCGCCTGCCCAGCAAGCGCAAGGTCGTGAGTTCAATCTCCGGTGCTGCAAAAAAAAAAAAAAAAAAAAAGCTTTTCCCTGTCTGTGCTGGCCTCGTGTCCTGCAGACATGCGATGTATGATACCTGGCTATAGTGTGACCACAGCAGGACAGGGTCAGCCTTGTTTGGCCGTTTGGCCAAAGTTTCTCAATGAACTCAAGTAGGCAGAGACCTAAGTTGCCACCTCCTCTGAAAATCAAGGCCTCCCCACTGAGCGTGTGGATCCCAGGAGAGGCCACTGCCCAGCACTACAGCTGCAGTCAACACTCTTGCTCCCCAGAGTACTTTTTGTGTAGACAGGGCCTCCTGTGTTGCCCCGGCTGACTCCAAACCCCACAGTCCTCCTGCCTAAGCCTCCTGCAGAGCAGGGATGGCGGGCATGCGCACTATGTCTGGCCAGCTGAGAGGACTTCTGGAACGCCCTTCTGCCAGGTCCTGTGCTCAGCCCCCTCCCCTCCACAATCTCATGAACTCCCTGACAGTTCTGTTTGTTCTTTCTCCCGTTGTCTCACCTGTCCAGCTCTGGCTACAGCGCCATCCATTTCCAACAGCAGATCCCACGGTAGGATCAGCAACTCATTTTCTATGGGTATTTTCTCTGTAAAGTCCCAGCTAATCCTAGCAGTGCTTTCAATTATGGGTGTGTGTGTGTGTGTGTGTGTAATTTGTGTTGTAAATCCTCCCCAACTGGTCTTTTTGAGACAGGGTCTCGCTATGTAGTTCAGGCTGACCTTGAGCTCACTTTGTAGCCCAGGCTGGCCTCGAACTTGCAACGATCCTCCTACCTCAGCCTCCGGAGTACTGGGATTACAGGCATGAGCCAACATGCCCGGCTCCCAACTGGTTGATTTTTTTTTTTTTTTTTTTTTTGGGGCCCCAGGGGTTGAACTCATGACCTGGTGCTTGCCAAGCAGGCGCTTAGGCCACTGAGCCAAATCCCCGGCTTGATTTTGTTTAAGGGATTCTCTATTTTCAGTCATACACTAATTTATAGTTATGATGTAGATTTAGTAGTCTTTTCCTCTGTGGCTCTCTGGAATTTGTATTATGTTTAGGAATTTGTAAGAACATAACTATTTCTTTTTCTTTTAGGCTATTCCCATTCAGTTATTTGATGTTTCCTTTGGTTTCCCACCTCCAGTTATTCACTGTGCCCGTGACACTGTGATTAACTGAAGTCCTCATCTTTCTCGCAGAAGCAGATGAGAGCCGAGGAAGCAAAAGTTGTTCAAAAAAAAGCTGCAAAGATCAAGGAGTGGGTGGCACTGAAGTTAACAGAGGTGAGTCAGAAACTGGCTCGGGGGCCTGACCGGCGATGTGGCTGGGTGGGTCGCCTCCTTCCCGGAGCTCCCTGGCTCCTGTGAGGCTCCTCGCCTGCCCTTCTTGCTGCCAAGCGCTTGTCTCGCGTTCACTTTCAGCACCGGGACCGCGTGGCTTTACTTGCCTTCTGCCTCTGTTTTCCCTGGCGCTGCGGACTGGCTTTGTGTGGGGTGTAAGTTTGGGAAGAAAGAATGAGTCGCTTCTGGCCAGGATGCTCAGTTTCGTCCTGAGGAGCACACTCGGGCCATGTCCGCTCACTCCCCCTTTTCCTCTGTCCTCCTCCATTCTTCTTCACTCTCTGCTTTTATATTTTTCATTTTTCTGTTTTAAATTATTTTGCCTACCCAGCATTCGTGTATTTTCATTGTTTGTTTGCAGAGCCCTGTGTTTGCTGGCCTTGCGGGCTGACCCTCGGTAGGGGGCCAGGAGGGGGCTGCATGGGAAACCCCCGCCCAGAAGCAGGTCGCCTGCGAGTGGCTTGGTGCCAGCCTCCCCACGACCGTGCTTTCCCTGACCCTGACGGGTGCCAGGAAGAGGGCACCTCCTTTCCAGCCACACCCTGTTCCCCAGGATGCAGGCTTCTCCGCACCCTACCCACCTCAGTCCCAGCACACGGTGGAGGGCACCACGGGGACGAGTAGGGGTCCGGCTGTCCGAGGTCAACTGAGGTGCCTTTGGCACTGCTGTACCCATCCGCCTCGGTGGGGCTTTTTAACTTTTTTAAAAAGTGTGGCAAAATTATACATAAAACCTATCATCTCTACTGTTGTTATAAAGTACACAATGTTGTGCAACCATCACCACTATTTCCAGAGCTCCTCATCTCCCTGAAACCCACCCACCACTGGCTCTGTGTTCTCCGCCCCACCCACCCCAGGGTCTGGTAGCCTCTATTTATTTCCCTTTTCCTCTGCATGCATTTCTGTAGTTGATAGGTTGCGTATAGCTGTATTTAAGAAGCTTGGGACTAGAAGCTACAGTGCTGCTGTCAAAAAACAGCTGGGCGTGGTGGCGCATGCCTATAATCCCAGCATTCCTGGGAGGCCAAGACAGGAGGATCCCAAGTTCCAGTCCAGACTAGGCAGCTCAGTGACTTAGTGAAAGCTTGTCTCAAAATAAAAAATAAAAAAGGACCTGGATGTAGGTCAGTGCACACGGCCTGGATTCAGTCCCCAGTGCTGCAAAAACAAAACAAAACAAAACAAAGCAATGCCAAACAGCCTCCTCCTAAACAAGAGGAAAGGGGTTTGCCGTTTGGAAAGGGATGGACACGCATCCCCTCTGGCTCTGTCCTCGGGAAAGCGTGGCTCCCTCCCGAAGGAGGGCCTGGGCTTGTGGTGCCTCCCCTGCCCTCCTTCAGGGGCACATGTCGGGTCGCTTGCTGGGCTGCAGGTTCTTGGGGACAGAACTGTTGCCCGGTTTGCCTCTGAATCCCACAGCTGACGATGGCCCTTGGTAACAATGCTAAGTCTGCTGGGTTTATTTCAAAAGAAAATGCAGCCACTGTGAGAGTGCATTTCATAGGTGGTAGATGGAGCAAGAGAAGCCAGACTTGGAGAAGTACATACTGGGTAATTTGATTCATCCAAAGTTCAGAAATGGACACAACTAAACTAGTATATAGGGAGGTCTGCTGAGGAGAAGCGGAGAAGCCTGCTAAGTGTGACGGGGAATGTGAGCTCAGAAGGACATTATGTTTAGCAGGGGGTGGCGTGATTGTGAAGGGCCATGGCAGAGAGTTGTGTGGATGCTGGCGATTATTTTATTTTATTTTATTTTTTGGCAGAAGCAGGGGTTGAACTTGCGACCTCGCGCTTGCCAGGCAGGTGCTTACGCCATTGAGCTAAATCCCCAGCCCTCGATGCTGGCAATTATTATCATTACTTTTTGTTTTGTTTTGTTTTTGTTTTTTTGGTTTTTTGAGACAGGGTCTTCTATGTAGCTCAGGGTGGCCTTGAATTCACTATGTAGCCCAGGCCGACCTTGAACTCACGGCAATCCTCCTGCCTCAGCCTCCCAAATGCTGAGATTACAGGGGTATGCCACCTGGCCTGGCTGTTAGTATTATCTTGTATTACTTTTGATATTGGGGATTGAACACAGGGTCTTCATCACTAGCCTTTCTTAATTTTTTAAGAATTTTATTTTGAGATAGGTTCTTGCTGAGTTGCTGAACTGTCCAGGCAAGGCTCAAAACTAGGATCTTCCTGCCTCGACCTCCCAGAGTGCAGGGATTACAAGCGTGTACCACCATGCCCAGTTCCAACTTTTAACAGGTAACCTGGGCGGTGGTCATCTCAGTAGTAGTTTCAGAATCATTTGTTAAGTTGTTCATTGATGTAGGATGCAGCTTTCTGTGTATGTGTTACATTTCACAATTTTAAGAAGGTTAAAAATAAGCCAAATGTGGTGGTGCACACCTGTAATCCCAATTACTTTGGAGGCTGAGACAGGATGATTGAAAGTTCGAGGCCCCTCTGGACAGTTTAGCAAGAACCTGTCTGAAAAGAAAAGGGAGGGGGTTAGGATGTAGCTCAGT
>RJWT010018665.1:0-18751 GCA_004365215.1 Cuniculus paca
TGCATCTCACTGCAGAAAGAATGGCTGTCATCAAGAAATCAAACAATAACTACTACTGGTGGGGCGATGGGGAAAAAGGAACCCTTCTCCACTGTTGGTGGGAGTGTAAACAGGTACAACCACTGTGGAAATCAATGTGGAGATTCCTCAAAAAACTAGGATTGGTGGTCCCATTCAATCCAGCTATTCCCCTTCTGGGTGTTTTCCCAGAAAAATTGAAAACATCATACCACAGTGTTATATGTACATCCAAGTTTGTAGTAGCACAATTTGTAATAGCTAAATCTTGGAAACAACTCAAATACCCATCAACTGCAGAATGGATTAAAAAGATGTGGTATTTTTATACAAGGGAGCCTTACTCAGCTATAAAGAAGGATAAACTTGAGGCTTTTACAGGTAAATGAATACAACTTGAGACCACACTCATAAGTGAAATAAATCAAACTTGTACGCATAAATATCATATTGTCTCCCTAGTGCAAAAAAGTTGAAAGCGTAAGTTCCAAAATGTACAACAGATATTGTGAAAGTACAAGGGGAAAAAACTGCTCAAAAAGAAAGAACAACTGGAATAGGGGAAAAGAGAAAAGAAAGAAGGGAAAAGATTACATGTATGTGTGTGTATATATATATATATATATATTCATATACATATTCAAAATAGATAATTACACTACTAATCTGTTAGTTCATCAAAAAGAACAGTTTTTATGCCTATATCTTGTAATCTGAACAACTACTTTGAAGATAACAATATGCAATATATTAGCCAATGTTAATCTCCTATTATTTTTTTTTTAAAACAAAACAAAACTAAACTAAACTAAACAAAATAAACTCAGGACTATCCAGTGATAAGCCTGGATTTTTTGCCCTGAAATTTTATTTTCAGTAGTTAGTTGAGGATGAAATTGAATCAGCTCTAAAAGGAGTTTTCCTTAAAAGCTCTAAAAGGAGCATTCCTTAAATGAAGCCGTCTAAAATATCCTAGGAGTAATAGTACCTACTGAATCCATGAAATCTAGTTTTACTCTATAAGATTAAACAATAGAAATCAATGAACCTTTTTTCTTTTTATCTGAAAGTTTTCAGTTTGTCTAGATGTAGATTCAGTCACCAATGAAAACACCCATTATTTTGTTTTTTAGTATGAGTAGAAAAATAGACTAGGATGCTTCCACTGAGAGTTCTAATTCTGGGATACAGGACATGTACTTAAAAGTCAATCAAACTTCTGAGTCTCAGTTCTTTCAGGGGAAAAAAGAAAGTTCAGAAATGACAAATGATATTCTAGCTCTTAGCTTGGGAATGAAGACAGAGAAGGAAAGGTGCACTGGCATTATTCCATTCTTTATTACTATGAAGGTCTGCAATAGTGTTTGTGATGATGATGGTGATGGTGATGATGATGATGATGATGATGATGATGATGATGATGATGATGGTGGTGGTGATGGTGGTGATAAAAGCACACCAGTAATAGTAACATTACCTTTGGTGGAATGTCTTCTTCCTGTCGTAACCAAGAGCTTCGGTCAAACTTCTCAATGCGAGTGGGAAGAGGAGGGTTTTCAGAGGTGGGATCTGAGTTCTGGCGCGGCATCTCAACACGGTGAGAGGTCACGTTCAGAGCCTCCTGAAACCCAGAGAGGCCTTTTGTGGGCTGCTCATGCACTGACTGGGAAGCAGTCAAGGCAGGTCCCTGGGATTTTACAGCCACCAGCTGTGGGATCTAAGCAGAAGTCAACATTACAGTAGCATTATTAGAAGCAAAAGTAGATACACCAGGGTCTCAATCAACTGAAAGGAAAAATGTCCTGGGGCACGAGAACTGGACTACAGAGAGTCCATCATTGCTATCGATGGCATTATTTTAACAGTTGTTCAGAATCTTCCATTTAGAGCAATGTATAAGACTGAACCAGAGCTCCTGGCAGCAAGTTAAATGGTTTACTTGGGACTGCTAAGAAGCCATCAGAATAGTGTGATGAAAATAATAGTAACTATATTTAGTGAATATTCATTGACCAGCAATACAATACATTTTATAAGCATTTCTCTTCTAATATTGTAAACACCTTCCTTTTGATCCTTAACTTTGACATTAGGAAGCACTATTTGTAAAACAAAAAATGCTCTGAATACTGACTTCTTGTAAACTCACTGAATTTACCTTGATGTGGACACAACCATTTCCTTCACTGCACACATGAAAATATAAGGTACAGAGGTTAAGACACCCTCAATTGCATAGCTGGTGTGTGCTGGAGCCTGGATAGAAACCTTACCATTCTATACTCACAGTCTACATGCCTAACATCTGTTTTTCTGCAGTCCTGGTTCTCACCCTCTAAACCATTAAATATCTCTTGTGGTGCTATTTAAAGACGCGTAGTCTTTCAGTGAAACTGTGGGTCTTTAAGAGAAGTCATTAAATTTGGATAAAAGATATCCCTTTCCCGTTAAAAGCTGCTCACACTTCACTGTGTTTAATGACTAGTTAAACCTGTCTACTTCAGGAAGCTCAGATCCCTGGAGACAGGTGCTTTGGAAGTCATGCTCATCATTGTGTCCCCATGCCTAGATTTATGCCTGGCCTATGGAAGGTATTCAGTAAGTCTTGGCTGAGGAAAATTTAGAGTGCTTTTAAAATTGAACTGTTCGTTCAACAAACATTAATTTAGTATCTGCTTTGTACAAAGACCCATCAAACTCTCTTGAGTCTGAAGTTTCAATTGGAGAGTTATTAATAACGACTCAAAAGAAATCCTCAAAGTGTAGTTCTACTGTTATACTTCGGTACCAGTCCAAATAAATAACATTAAATATTGTAAGTATATGATTAAAATAAAGCACATTAAAGTATCTAGTATGAAACACAACCTACTTTTAAAAGAGTCTAAAAACAAAAACTGAAGTGTGTGAAGAATGTTCAACTAATCTGCTGTCACCAGATGTCTACATTTTTATTCCTTAGTCACTTTCAGACAGGTAAGTTTTCCCCAGCACTACACTTTTACAGGGCAGAAGTACACCATAAAGTCAAAGTTAAGAGTTTAAAAAAGAGGATATTTGTGTGTCAGAAGAGAAGTTTGTGTAAAATGTGACTCTTTGAAATGTAGGCATGAAAGAATATACATAAAAACAATCAAGGTGAAGATACATTAAGTTGACTGATGCTGGAAAATCTTGGATCTCATTCATTAGAAGCAAATTTAAGACACAAAGAATACTTGATTTTATCGCTACTGTTCAAAACTCCAACACAAACAGCATTTTATATTTCAAAAGTAACCTCAAAATATAATGTGGAAGTCAATGCAGGTGGATGCCAGGAATAAATTTAAGGTATTTGAGTGAAAACAAAACAAAACAAAAAAACGGTATCATCTTTATTGTCCTATAGAATTCCATACTCTATCTCACAATGTATTTCATTTTTGGGATACACGGTGGTGTAAATTAAAATTCCCATAGAACTTCGAGAAACTTCCCCCTTTCCTGAAAGTGAAGTCATCTCTTTTCCTTAACTAGTCGCTCACAGCAGTGATTCTCAGACTCTGACGTGCAACAGAATCATCTGGAAGGACAGTTAACCTCAGACTGCCAGGCCCCACACCGTGTTGCTGACTAGTAGGTCTGCAGTGGGCCTGAGAATCTGCATTTCTATCAAGTCTATGGGTAATGCTGATCCTGGCGTCCAGTGACTACACTTGGAGAACCATTGCTTCTGAAGATGCAATTTACTTTACCAAGTCCATTAAATATTTTTCCAGTTTCAGGCTCCAGCCCAAGTCCCAAGGCACACAAGACTATTTACATATATACACTTTATACTACAAAGGTCTGTATCAGGAGTGGCAAATCTATGGCTTTTGTGCCTCAGCAGACTGTGTGTATCACTGAAAGCTATAAGAGGTTTGCCGTCACTGGTCTATGTGAAGTTTAGTTTTGATAATTATTAATAATTGCCAAATTATTGCTTCTGCTTGTCCTCAACTTGCAGAAACTTTATAGTTTCCGAGAGAGGCCAATTCACCAAGAAGTGACTTTATAGTTGAATCAAAGTGTAGTGCAGTTCCTTTCTCATCTATTCCTCTACCCTTCAAATTCGGTGGCACCTCATATATGACTATAATTTCTATATCACATTTGTCACCTAGTTTACTTCATCCTCTAATCCATGTTAAAATTTCTTAGGCTTTTAGTAAGTTTTACTGCATACCCACATCTCCAGTGAAACAAAACAGAGATTGTACCTGGGGATCAACAGGTCTCAGCATAGGGGGTGTTCGAGCAGGCTGAACCCCACTGATGCTGAAGGACTCCGACCTTGGGGGCAAGTTGGGGTCAGAAATCCTGTTGGCAACCTTGTGAGGCATGGCAGGTGAACTCTGCCGGTTGAGCCTTGACCGTTCTTCTACCTACAAGCCAAAAAAGGAAAGAAACTCAGTGGATAGAAGTCAATTCATTTCCCAGGAAAGATTTTCTGTAGTTATCTGCACAGCCATTTTTGTGTTCCTCTGATTAACTCTTAGAGCCAAGATTCCACATTTTTGCTCTGCATCAGTAATTTGCAAAAAGCTTGCTTTCTCAATTTTTTTTTTAAAAATCAGAGCAAACACTAGTAACAACAACAACAAAAGTGCAGAATATCTGAGCCATTACCTTTCTATTGCTCATTATCTTACTTCAACTGGCTGAGAAGTCAGGGCTTGCTAAGAGTCTATCTTGAACTGACTGGGATATCTTGCTAATTGGTCACAAAGCCATGGGGTCAGGCAGGGAGACAGTTTGCACGCTAGATAATCAAGGAGAACTGCAGTAGGCATTCAGATTGCTTGGAGGAAAATAGCAACTTGCATTGGGTTGACTCATGGGACAGGAAGGGGAAGAAACCCAGGGAGGGCTGACGAGAGGGTGACACTAAGTGCACAAACCCTCTGCTTCCTCACATGACTGCTGACAGGCAAGTAGGAGTTCCAGGCTGCCTGCATAATGAGCATTACACAGACTTCCTGTATCATTTTCTTTTTCTCTCTTTAGGGCCCTTTCTCTTCAACTGTCGCTCCCTGCTCCCTAAAATACATTGCTCCTCCTCATTCTTTCCATTCCCAGGTTGGGCTTCACTGCTTGATCTCCTCCTCCTCTTCCCCGCTTCTGCATATGTGGAGTGCCTTCTTGCTTCCCCTTCTCTTCTCTCTACCTCCCACCCTCTCTCCTCTTGGCCATTTCATTTTCTTATCCTTCACTGTCTTCTAGGGTCTCTCTTAGCTCAAAGCAGGTAACTGAGTCCAAGCACTTCAAAGGGAAGAGTCACAGTACCAGGGGGTGTACTTTTAAAGCAGGTAAAAGTTGCCCTTGGTACCTATTTACAATACACTGTTGTAGAGGACAATTTGAAAGAGAAACTTAGATCAGCAAGATGTATAGTACGAGACATGATGTAAGACTGTAGACAGCTTCCAGAGATCTAAGACTGTTCCTACAGGTCCTATCTTTTCTTTAGGGTCCACTTGACTGTTGCGCTTTCCAAATTTGGCAGGGCACTGCCACCGCTCTTCCTACTTTGATGAGTGAGCTCTAATTCTCTTCAGGTGATTCAGTTTTCAGGGCCTGTTTGCATATTTTTATGTAGCAGCTAACATTTTTTCTAATTTTAATGCCTGACTTGAAATAAAAATTCAAGTGCTATTCTTTCCCACACTCCCTACCCATTTTGAAGTTTTCTGGAGGCAGACTCAGTCTCTTATACAGAATAAGTCTGTTTGTTTTTTAAACTGTCATAGTAACCTCAAATATTTAAACATGAAGACATGCCACAAAATAGGAGACATCCCTCCTACCTCTACTGAGGGCTAATTTTGATGCCTCTTCCCCCACCATGGCTGTGCAAGGAAACACAACTGGCACCTAACTGACTTTGAATTTGAAATTCCATGCTCCACAAGCTCATCACACACAAGATCAGCTGCAAAAATCTGGGAACATAAATCAGAACATATATGCTTTGTGTGTCATATGTGCAAAGTACTACATCAGCCATAATTATCCAGCAATTGCACTGAGCAAAGGAACAAAAGCTGTTCTTGACATAAAGCCACAAAGAAAACATCCTGCAAAGACAGCATTAGATAAACTGAGACTAAGGCATGCAATTTACTGGCTTCGAAATATCACCCTTAAAAAAGGAAAGATATTTTTAGACAATTGGAATTGGTCAGACATTAGCCATTTTCTCATTTCCAGGGAATACTGTTAATAGGTAAATGAGATATATATATATATATATATATATATATATATATATATATTTCTTATTCTCTGAACTCTTACTATCCCAAACACTGATGTCTGAGCCCAGGAACCTAAGAGATTCAGATACATTTCAGATAAACACCTGGTTATCTACAATCTAGTCACATGTTATTCTAAATTCAGGAACCAAATATATTCAGAGAAGGGGGAATACATCTAATCATTATTATTAACTGTAAAATATACTTGGTTTTAAATACACATTAAGAGACAGCACACTAAAAACCTACAGTAGAAAAGACTTTATCTTGAGCAAAGTAATCATTCTAAAGATAATTCTTCTGGCAACTGACAATAAAATCCCAGTACAGCAAGCATCCTCGACAGTACTGGAACCACAGGTCGCATGAGATTCTAAAGTTGTCATTAGAAGGGAACAAGGCAGAGAGTGCGGTATTGATTTTCAAAGGCAATGAACGGGCTTAAATAATTGTGTATAGATGTTACTAATATACTCCTAGAAAAATTTCCTATGTTTTCTATCAGCTTGCACACTAAACTCTGCCATGAGTATGTTTCAGTCTGCAGATGCTAAAATGTATAAACAACCAATTATTACACTTTGTAAATTATTTCAGGAATGGCCCAATGTGCATTAATTTCCTAGATAGGAATTTGTCCAAAGAAATTTGAAAATCTGTGAGAAGGTTTTAAAAAAAAATGAGGCAGCTTGGCTGCACATTTTATATCTTTTTGAAACATTGTTTTTTAATTTTGAATTTTTTTCCAGGGCTGGGAATTGAACCCAGGGCCTTAGTGCTTGCTAGGCCCTGAGCTACATCCCCAGCTACATTTTAAGCTACATGTTCAGCTACATCTTGTCTCAAGAAAAAATTGTCCTGAAGTGAACAGGGCAGAAAGTGGGGCACTGTTTTAGAAGGTAATGTTGCTCAGCCGCTTTACTCCAAAGATCACCTCCAGTACTGGAATAAAGACGCCGAATCGAATGCTGGACATGGTGCTTCACAGTGGTAAAGCTGAAGAGTGGATGTGTAACTGGGCCATTCTAACATTTTGATACCAGGCAGATAGATGCCTGTTCCCTGATTTATGACAATATATGTGTACTCATGGGAAAGGAGATATACACATGGGACAAAAATAAATAAAAATAAAAAATTGTTTTTTAAAAAGTGGCTTTTCACCTGCAGGGTTAGTATATATACCATTAAAAACGGGGCCCAATCAAGACATGTTTCCATTTACCTCAGGATAGTCACAAAAGGCTAGTTAGCAGAGCATTTGCTCAAATTGCCTGCTGCTAATAAGATGTAAAATATCAGGAGCACCACCTGAAAACAGTGTTCTAGTGACATGAGGCACAGAGTGTCCAGGTGCTAAAACATAACTGCAAATGATCCGATACAAAGGATTTCTAATTGATAGGATTATTAGGGCAAAAGATTAACAGAGACTGATCAGTTTTACCACCGAAGCAAAATTTCTACTTACTAAAAGGATTGTTTTAATCTGCAAACTAAAATAACTTTGGTTTTAACCACTTTTGTAAAAATGCTATACTATTACTATACCATTTCAGGGAGACAGAAAAAAATAATAAGTAGTCTAAGAAATAAAATTCTGTTTGAAACAGGGTTGTGATGTTCACTGGATTCTTTAAGAGTGCTGTTTAAGGCCTATAAGATGTACTTTGGTCACACAAACATAGAAGATCTAAAAGTAAATTTGATGATTATAAGAATCACCACAAATCTCAAAATAAATAAAAATATAAGCATAAAGAGAAACACTGTTTCAATGTCATGTCAAACTGTTTTGTACACTGAGATCAATTTGTAAGTATAATAGCTGACTTCACAATAATGAATAACTTGAGAATCTCAAAATAAAATTACAGAACTAATTTCAAGAAAGTTGACAGTAAAATTATTCTTAGTATGTCGTATGGATGTATTTTAATAATACGCTATATGATGTTGGGTTCTTGGGTCTATGTAGGACTTAGAAGGCCTTATCTTGCTGAACTAAATAAACATAATTGTATGGAATTGCATTTTTTTCTGTAACCGAACAAAACAGCTTGGTTTTTTGTTTTTTTGGTATTTTTTTCTGATGATGGAGCAAAAGAAAGAAATCAATAAAGTAACTTTTTAAGTGCTACTAGACACTTTGACCTTGTGTTTGCTGGCACATAAAGGGCTGAGTCATATGTTTTTTGGTAGTACCACATGGACAGACAGTTAGTGAATAATGGGGTACCTTTGAGCATTGGGGAGACCCACTCATATAGAATGCTTAAAATGAAATCCTGTCTAAAGGTAAGAGACTAGAATACTTTTCCAAGATTTATGTCCAAGAAGTATTCTAGTGAAAAGTAAACAAACCATGTGGATGAAACATGTAACCTAAAATAAATGAAGCAAACCATTAGCAAATTGAGATTAGAAGAAAGTGCTGATCACTGAGAAGAGGTGAGTGAGAAGATGGAGATGAACATGAACTGGTCATGTGAAATTCAAATCAGAAACTTCAGAGAAAAAAACACTTATTACTTGTGGGTGGCAATGGCTGTGGGAACAACGGACGTGTGTGTTGAGCAACATTTTATTTGCATTTGTACAGTGCTTACTGTTTAAATGACATGTACACATACATCATTGCCAAGGCCTTCCTGTGAAGCAGAAAGCAGGATGCTGCATTCGCAGGAAAGCCAGAAGATTTACCCTGGTCACATGCCAGGAAATGGAAGAACTCGAACTCAAATATACTCCTATTTCCTTCTAGATAAATCGTAAGAAACATAAGCAGAAACTGAGGACCAGTAGGAGCAGAGCTGTAAACTCTCTAAACAGTAATTTGGGACACTCATAAAAAGCAACTTGTATAAAAAGGAAAAAAAAAAATCAGCGTTAAACAGTGAAATCTAAGTGGAGACGTTTCTGTATACAGGGATGTTAAAATCCAGTAGGCTGATGGGAAATAAAGATCTTGGCCCTGGTTAGGTTAATGTTTGCCACATAAAACTAAGGCCAGATGACTCTTATGTATCTCAGAAAGAATACATGATGGAGTATTAAAAATTATAATACAATCTCATGCAGCATTACCACTGTGTGTTGGTGCAAAAATTTTTTTAGTATATGGAATGCGAAGGAGGGGTGCACAGAATTGCTTCCAGGCCAGGACAGTTACATGCCATTTTAAGCTATAAGAGAAAGAAAAAGGAATCTTTATTATTCAAACAGTGAGAAAAAAGACATTCTCATTCAGCTTATGTTCAACACAACTGAAGCTTTCACAGAAATATGACTTCCGTTCCAATCTAAAAATGGTAAAGAATTTGAAAATGGGGAGTATTACCCCCTTCATTCTTTTAACGCAGAGGTTAATGTTCCTTTCTGGCTGAAATTTGAAAGTGAAAGCCAGTACTCCTTTCAGGACAGATACAATATTCAGGAAAAAGTCAATGGGAAGAGCACGACAAGGTTTATAAATGATCGAGCTTTTTCATTTGTTCTTATTGCATCCAACAAGTCAATCAGAAAAGTAATGAGAAAGACAACAGTCACTTTTGTTTTACAAAATGAAGATACAAAAACACAGAGGGCTAAGCACTGCAACATGGTATGGCTGATGAAAAATTGTTGATTTGGAATGAGGAAGAAAAGTAGATGAAACAATACTGAAGATGGAAAAAACAAGTTGACAAGGAAGTACAGAGCAGAGTTAGGAAGCAAGTGCTGGAGCAGATTACAGAATGGTGGAAGAGGCTGGGCGCGTCTTCCTTGGCTCATGGGCCCCAAATGACCGAACCCTACGTCACGGAAGACTGGCGGGAACACAGCTGTCCAGTCTTCCCTGGTAAGGATGTTTTCAAACTTATATCCTGGAAGTTGAGGCATTTGAAAAAGAAAATGGTGTCCCTTTTATTCTACCTCAAGAGAACTGATTCAAGTTTTCTTATCAGTTGATAGTTAAGATACTGATAAGCTAGAAATTCTGTTCATATCTAGAGTGCTGAAAATGTGTTACCATTACACTATGTTACTTTGAACCCCACCTTTATAATACAAGGAAAGAGATCTGTAAATAATGCTTTAGAAGAAAAGCATGTACATTGCTGATGAGAAACATTAAAAGGTCAAGAAGATAGAGCTCCTCGTACACATTTTTCTTCCCGGTTTAAGAAGTGGTTGCTAAAAAACAATGAATCAAACCAAGACAGACATTACTCATTCTTATTTGCATGCTGGCTGCTCCAATCTCAAATTTAGCTCTGTCACTCCTACCACCTAAATATTTTCTTTCTTCCACAATATAATTCCCCAATCTAAGACTTGGGGACTGTTTCATGAGTAGATTGATGGTTAATTGAAAGCTGGATTATGCTACTCACATCCAGGAGGAGAGGACTTAATCAAAATTCCCACAGAATGTCCCCATGTATGTCTGCAAGTGTGTGAAGGTCAAAGGAAGAGCATAAGTTACTAGGAAGCCAGTGATGTTGGAAGCTGTCATCCACTAGAGGTGGCCAAGGACCCTAACTTTGGGAGTGCTTGGTGACACAGCCATGTTATTTGCATGATCCATTGCTTTTCTTTCGCTGGCAGAAACCTGTCCAGGAAACACAAGAAAATTAGGACATCTAGAGAACGGCCTTGGTGGCATCTGCACAGATTTGTCTCTAGGAATGCAGGACTTCTGAGTGTGTGGGAACTCTGAGTTAGTTCTGAATAGAGAGGACATGCCAGGAAACATAATGATGAGGACAAACAGCAGTCATGAATGAGTGAAACCAAAGTGGACAAGTTCAAATCACAACAGCCTGGGTACAGGTTGAAGAAAGGAAGTGAAAAACTGCTTCATGCTCTCCCTCCTCTTCTGGTACATCTGTGCATGAAGGAGCTCCCTGGGGAAGAAAAGGAATTCTGGAATGTTTTGCAAGGACTCATAGCCCTCTTAGACAGGATCTGCAGATGTTCCTTTTCTAAACTTATGCTTGGGGCTGGGAACGCTGAAAACCAGGCAGTCACATATCAAGTGAATTCATGTCCCTCCTGTCCTGTGGTCCATCTCTCAGGGCCTCTTTAATTGCCCTCATGCACATGCAGGGGTTTGTCACTTTGCACCTGCTGGGAGAGGACACCCTCATGACTTTAGATCCTAACTCTGGAGTTGGGTTACTTCTTTGAGAGCAAGGGTATTTAGGCCATCTTACTATGATCCTTGAGGTTTGCTGAGGCTTAATTCTTCCAAACAAAGCCTACCAGGACAAGCTGGCTCCTGTTTCTTCTGGAAGTGATGCTCAAAGAGGAGTTTTGATCTAGAACCATTCATTCCTGTAGGTACTACTGGACTTAGCTTTGTAGTGGTCAGTTTCTCAGCTTTCTAATATCTGCCATGGTCAAGAGCTGCATGTCTGGCTTAACTGAGGATTTCTACTTGGTATGGCTAGCAAATGGCTTGTGAGGAGAGGAAGATGATGCACTGCAGCATAATGATTCTGCTTAGCTGGAAGAGCAGATGACATATTTAGGGGTCACTGCTGTACCTGGGTATAGGATCACAAAATCAAATTACTAATTAAGAGAAAAAAGTAGCCATTACAGGGCTAAGTAGGAATCACGTTTACAGACTGTATGAGAATGTGATCAAAAATGTTCCTTGGCTCCTGTTTCTTCTGGAAGTGATGCTCAAAGAGGAGTTCTGATCAAAATAATTTTCTTTCCAGATTTAGTATTTTTAATTTTTTAAAGAAGTTTTTTATTACAGTAGCATATGATCATTATAAAGAGTTTAAATAACATATAAAGGTATAAGAAAAACTTTCAGGAGAAAAATTAATTTTCAAATTTGTATGTCCTATGATTAGCAATAGGACAACATCATTACAAGCATTTTCTATATATACATAAAATAGGATAGAATAATAAAATAATATAGAATAATAAATAATAGAATAGAATAATAAAATGAAGTTATAAAAAAAGATCTTTTGTAAGAAATCTGGTTTTGGTGATATTATAATCTAAATAACTTGAAAAAAGCTCTATCTACACATACCTAATGAAGCTAGATAAAAATATGAAATAACCCCAAATATTCTTTTAAATGATTAGTTATAGTTACAAGAAAACAAAGGAAATCACTAGGTGGCACAAAGAATGACATAAAAGAAAAACAGGTGTCACATACATCCTGACACCGCAACTCTTGAAAGTGTGATTGATCTTGGTTAGAATGACAATTTTGTTTTTTTGCTTTTCCTATTTGATAGCCATGTCTTTTTCTCCCATTTGAATAGCTGTTAGCTAGATTTTTAAATCAGTTCATCACTGAGTGAAGTTTCTTTTTTTTTTTTTTTTTTGGTACCAGGGATCAAACTCATGACCTCATGCTTGCCAGGCAGGTGCTGTGTCACTGAGCTACATCACCAACCCTCTGAGTTAAGTTTCTGAAAATCCTTCTTTAGCCTAGCAGTTGAGCAAATGAAAGACCATCAGTTAGAAGTATTTGCACAACATACAAGTGACCTCTGGTCTTGAAAGTGTGCATCACAGCCCACATGTCTCAGGTTCACTTGTGGGTACCATGATGAGCAAAGCAGTTAGCAACAATGTTTGTGACCAGTACTAGGGTCCACAGAGACAGGAAATGATTCTGTCTAGAATCTTCCAAATCCCACATCACATTCTTCTGAGGAAGAGTCACTAAAATACTCACATCACAAATCCACCTGTACTCAAATGAGGAAAAGAATTTTTCTACTTCTTGTGGTTGCCTACAAAAATCCACTGTATCTGCAAAGACACACACACACACACACACACATCCACATACACACACTACGAGCACAATAAAGATAACTTGTCATTTGTCTACAGAAATGATGTCATGGTTTTTCAAAAAGCAAAGCACATCTTTTGATGAACCTCACTCAAGTACACAGTGTAGGTTAAACTCTCCACTTGTGGATGAGCTCATGATTGTTGACGGCCTGATCACTCTCATGTACTTACCTCCTTGGCCCATGCTGGCTTCTCACTAGGACTCATCCCTTCCTTGTAATGGTACAGTGGCTTCTTCTCCAGGGGCCTCTGCTCCTGCCGCTGATGCTGAAGGGAAACCAAGTAGTCTCTCTCTTGCTTTAGCTGTCTCTGCAGTCTTTCTGCTTGTCTCTGTTCTTCCAATTGCTTGCGCTTATATTCCTACCCAGATCAGGAAAGGAGAGCAAAGAAAGGGCCAAATTACCACAGGGAAACCGGTAGGGAAGTAGGAGTGATGCATGCAATGAAAGTAAAATGAGGCTAAGTAACAAATAACCTTACATTCATACGGAACTACTGGAGAATGTCAGAGTGTGCACAGAAATAAGCTCCAGCCTTATATTAATATCCATGTAAGAACATGTCATTTAATGAAAACACTGTTGCTTACAGAACAACATGACTTGCAAAATGACTTGTCCCTGATGAATTGCAACTGAGAAAATGGCAATAATGAAGATATTTGGATGGTTGGCACATAACCCCTATAAGAAGTCATTCACTTCCTAATGTAGTAATTAAATCATTCAAACATGCATAATTAAGTACAAAACTAAATAAACTGCCAGAGATGGTACCTAAATCATCTTTTGTTTAATAAAACTTGGGCAGATGAAAACCATTAGCATGCTTATGTATGCACTAAAAAATATCAAAATACCATTGAGTAAAAAGTACCGTTAAAAAAAGAATACACCAAGAAGCCCATTTGGAGAGCAATGCAATAATAATAAAAAAGTACTTCAAGTGGACGCTGCGTGAGCAGGGAACACAAAATGTTCCCATCGTAAGAGTAAAACTAATAGTCTGCAAATGAAATACAACTGCAGAGCTGAGTGGGTTCTTGTGGAAGTGGTGCATTCTGCCATGATTGTATTCCAGCACGTTGCAAATGGCCTCAGAAATTACTGTGCAATAAACACAGTAGGTCTCACTAGCAGTCTGAACTTATAATAAGGCTGGATTCATGTTAAAGTTTCCCAAATAGATGGACTTAATAAAGAATGCATCGTAATTGTATTAAGTGTATTAGGACATGTACTAAGTTTCTATGAGGTTTTGAGGGCCACAAGACTTGCAGAACCCCTTTTTTAAGTGGCATGTTAGGAGGAGGACACACAGACACACACAGGTTGAGCACAGAGCAGATTAGCTAGCTCATGGCTTTCCCATTACCAGAAGTAGAGCTTGTTCATGCAGTAGCTGCTGCTGCAAGATCTCTAACTGTCTTTGCTCCTCCTCTAACTGTCGCCTGATGTATTCCTGGAGAGGTAGGCAGCAGAGAATTCGGAGGAACAGAAAGAAAGAAAGAGAGAGAGAAAAAGAACCAATAATTTCAAAGGTGAGAAGAGCTGCCAAATAAAGTGTAGAAGGAAGGAGGGGAAAAATAACCCGGCACCTCCTCATAAAACAGAAAGAGGATGCCACCACACCAAAGCCAAAGCCTTTCAATATAGTCAAAGGCACACGCCCTCTGCTTCCTACAGTTGGCTGAGATGGCTCATCACTGTACTGCTACTACTTGGCTCTAATAAACCCAGCCACATTTTATAATTCTTCATTACAGGTTCCTCTCTTTATGGACTACCAAGAATTAACACTGCTATGAAGTCCTGAGGCTCCTCTGTGAGCAGCAAATCATGTGGTGCCATCGTGTCCTGTCTTTGCAACATAACCATCCTGCAGTGTCACTTGTCAGGATGTGATTCTCCAAAGAGAGAGGGGCTGGTATCAATGACTCAAAGTCACAGAGACTGAGGTTTGCAGGAATGGGAAGACTCTTCTGAAGCAGTGGAAGAGCAGGAGTTGGTTCATTTTCATGCTTCAGTGCTACCTTTCAGTGAGATACCCATGGCTGGGGAGTCAGAGTACCAGGCATGTCAGGAGACTCTGGCCTGGGGAGTAATCAAGGTTGAATGAGTGGGCATTGCCAAGGCTGTGCGTTTGACTTGTTGAATAGGTGAGAACAGTTGCTGGAGAAATAATGAAAATCTTAACTGAGTCATCCTAAAAGAAGGTGACCCACATCCCAGAGATGCCTAGTGCTGGAGCTGACCAAGACCTCTGTGGGGCTCCCGTCCTGCCATACCTGCTCATGCTCCGCGCGCCTCCTCTCCTCCTCCCTGCGCATCTGCTCCTCATAGTGCCGGCGTTGCTCCCTCTCCTGCTGCTTCCGCAGCTCCTTCTCTCTCCTTTGTTGCTGTGGGACAACAAGCAGACAATATTCACGGTGGCGACGGGTAGGCTGGGGGTCTTGGGAAACCAGCAGAGAGGGCTGCCCAACAGCAGATATGATTTAGGCATCTCTTAGCAAGAGATGCCTAAATACCCTAGGGGTCTTCTCTCCTGGGCAACTTGGGGGCATATGGGCAGGGAGGAGGTGTTAGGGAAAGATTCAGGGTCATGCAGAACCCCCTGCCATTTACCACGTAAGAGGACTCTGACCAAAAAGCTCCTACTGAGTATGCTCTCCCAGTAGTAGGGAGAGATTTTCAAATCAAGGACAGGAAGTTCCGATGCTTAATAGGTTTTTAAATTATGTATCATCAAACTATGAGATTACTTCTTATGCCATTTGATCTATTTAACACCACGTAACAAACATTTTATAGAGAACGGAAGAATCAGAGAAGTGATACATTCAAGGCCAAATAGTATTTAATGACTGAGGGGCCACAGAAATTATTGACTCCCACCCAGGCAACTACCCTTTTTTCATATACCAAACGGATTTTCTCTTTTCTGGAGCATTCATTTGTGTCAACTTCAACTTCTTACTCAGATAAGACCTTTAATGCTCAGGAACCATCATGATCAATATGAGCACCACCATCATCACCCACAGTTGCCTTGGCCCTGGGAGTAGGCAGTGTTTTAAGCATCTTACATATCTCATCTTAATTAATGTTCACAAAAGTCTGCTGAGCTAGATATTTTTACTCTTGTTTTTTTTTATTTCATTTTTTTTTTGTCTTTTTGAGACAGGGTCTCACTACACAGTTCAGGCTGGCCTTGGGCTCACTTTGTAGCCCAAGCTGGTCTGGAACTTGCAATGATCCTCCTGCCTCAGCCTCTTGAGTGCCAGGATTACAGGAGTGCACCACCACACCCGGCTATAACCCTCATTTTTAAAATGAGAAAACAGAAGAACAGGGGGATTAAGTAATTGTTCAAGGTCAAGCCCATGTTGAAGGTCATTCTCTGTAAATGAGAGTTTGATTTCAAAGCCAGTAATGTGACATTAGCACTTAAGCTCAATCATAACAGCAAATGAAAGGAAAAGAGGAGTGACAGAGAGATCCCAAATCAATTTGGTTCTTCATTATACTCAGGAAAAGAGAACATTTTTGGCAAAGTTAGAACTATGCCATGCAGCTATAGAAGTCCATGGGTCTCAAGTAGGAGAGTCCCATTACTCCATGTCTGGCACATTTAGAATTATGTATGGGTACACAAGGATGTTTTTGGTTGTCCCAACATCTGAGGAAAATGACTGTCATTTAGCATGAGGGGTCAGTGAAGTCAAACATCCTGCAACATACAGGATTGTCACAAAATACAGAGTATTTTTTTATACAACGTTTCCTTGACATCCATTTTGAGAAAGGCTGGAGCCCTTTATGTCATATCTCTATAGGGAACTGACTGGGAGCCCATTCCCCTGTGACACTGTCAACAAAATTTCACTTCATGGCCGAGGAAGCATGAGATGCCTGGAGTAAAGTGGATCATGACTGTATCACATTGGCAAACTCACTCTCTACAACCAGAGAAAGGGCTTTCATACAGAAGCTCTCGTCACAGCCCCAGGAAACCAGCAATAGATATCCAAATGCCAAGAAGCCCCTGAGGGAGCCTTCCTGCCACAGCCCTCACAGTAGTCCTCCAAATCTGCTGTCTCTCAACAACCTCTGAGTCTTCAGAGATAAGCAGCAGCTTTTGAGACTCAAAATCTATCATTTCCAAACTGACAATTATTTGTCTATCTTAGATTGCAGGCAATAGGGTGGCCACTGGAAGGCTTTATGCAGCCAAACGACACAATCAGACTTGCATTTCAGATGCCCTCAGTAGCCATGGGGAAGAGGACAAGACCGCAAGCTGAAAAGCACCCGACACCTTCCCATGGATCTAGGCATGAAATAGCAGGGTATGAATGGTGTAGGAAAGGCAGGCCGAGAGTCCCTGCTCATAATCATTGCTCAGGATGGAGATGCAGACCAAGAACAAGGTGAAAACTCTCTGTATTTCCAGTTCTAACAGGACTGGAGTGGATGCTAACTTAGGAGAAATCAGAAACAAGTCAAAGAAAATAGGCAGAATTTGGTAACAATGGAGCCTGTAAGAATGGGTGGAGCTCCTGACTAATGAGTATGCTGGATAGTGTAAGAGAAGGACAGGAAAAGCAATGGCATGTTGGTCCCAGACATGCCATTATTTGTTTTGCAGAAAAACAATGTAGGAGGAAACTAGAAGAAAACATCATCATAGAAACCGACTGAAAATTTTGGATTACAGACCCAAAATGGAGACATTTCCAACACTCACTCAAGTAAATTGGTGCCAGTGCAGACAATTAAGTAATTATGTGTATATATCTGGTTCCTGGCAGGAAAAAACCCTAATTTATCTAGCATTTCAAATTTTTTTACTCACAGCCATTGGTCTCCTTTTTGGGGAAAAGAATAATCAAGTCTTTTGAAGATGAAACTGATTTTCATGTGAAGGATTTGTACATTTTCAACTCTTTTGCCAGGAATCAATACTTTTTACAATTACATGTCACTTGGGTCTCCACGCAAGGTGTACACAGTATTGATTGCAACCCAAGAAGGTTTGGGCTTCCCAAGTACTCTGCAGTTTCTGAGAAAGACACTAAAAGTGACTAATAATTAAGAATGATCTCACTCATATCAGCCTCTGCTAACACATGGAGGCATCTGCCAGGGCTTTGGTTCCTATGGCGAGGTTGGAAAAATAAATTACACCCCCAACTTTCTGAGGGCACCCTGCCAATTCCCAGCTGCTGTGACTCCATGCTGATGCCTTTCCTGGAAAGATGTTTACTTTCTCTCCTCCTGGGCATAGGGCTATTGGAAGGACATATTGAAACATGACAAAGAATGACCAAGTCTCTGGCCTCGAACAGACACCTTTACAAAGCTTTAATGACTCTCGCTCTCCTTCAACCTCTCAAACAGGGCCTTGCACCTGGTGGGTGCACACAAAAGTTGTTGAACTGAACAGAGGAAGAAACTCAGAGGAAAACAAATACACACAAAAAAATCCCAACTCAGTACCCTCTTGACTATTTTGTGTCATTTTCCCTCCTATCAATACTTATGGACTATATCACATCATATCTTATGTCTTTTGAGTGTATTTTATCAACTTTGCAGTCTAGGTTGGAAGCTACAGTGTTT
>RJWT010018666.1:0-18751 GCA_004365215.1 Cuniculus paca
AAAAAAATAAAGTGCAACTAACTGAATTTTTGGAAGTAGAATATTAGTAGCCTATGAAATAAACATTTTTTCCTAATACAAATTACAAAGATTGTACTTTTAGATCATTTCTTCTAATATTAATAGAAATTTTGTGAACTACCTAAAGATTTTATTTGGAGATTATTTATCAGGTATGATAGATGAATTCAGAGCAGAGAAACAGATTATACTATCAGTAACTGTGTTCTTTGGCTTTAGTATTTCAGTTCCATCATATTTTTTTAATGGAGGTGAACTGCTAGAGAGAATGTGATAACAACAGCGCTGCCTTTTGTAGACACTTTTAATCCATAAAATATGTGATTGCCCACTGAAGCCCCTAGCTGAAAGACAAGTCAGGAGCATAAGAAAACATCACTTTCAGCAGTAACTGTGACCTTTCAGAAACCAAAGTTATAGTATGTATATTTGGAAAATAATATTTCTGATATTTATTTGAAATTCCTTAATAAAGTATGCTAAAGTTTAACATTTCTAATGAAATAAGTAAGAGTTTAATGTTTTTATGCAGTAAAAAAAAAGAGAGAGATCATTTTAGGCACTGGTATAAAGAGTAAAAATTATCACCACAGCAATTTTTGCATATTCACAGATTGTCGCATCAGCTTTCCACACATAGTAATGTCACATTTGCATCAGTATCTGTGAATGCTGGGGACTTGTTACATGCAACTAATATTTTCTGTTTACTTTAATAGATAATATATATCAGAACAGTCTGACCTTGTTGATTACATGCTGTTTTATACCTCAGATTTCATGTTAGAGTACAAACTCTATTACAGTTTTAAAAATAAAACATCTACACAGAATATGATCATTTTGCTGTTTAATTCATTATGTGTTTTTACACAATAAAATTTTTAATACCTCAGCATTTAGAACCAAAAAATAGATGAGCTGAAATGCTTGTTATTGTCACCTACATATGTGTTATCTATAATTATTAATAATCATTTGCTGGATTGTGAAAAATTTGATTTCCCGTATAGAACTTTTACATAAACACTTTGAAATTCAACAATAAGTGATTTTACTTTTTTCATGAAAAAGTAAAATGAAAATATAACTCAGATGGGGACCACCACAAACTTGTGATTGAGGAAAATATTATGCTAGATAAACATTGAGTCCATTTGAAAAAATTTCCTGGATTATATTTAGTCTGTGTGTTACAAATTCTAGAAAAATTCTTTGAGTTTCTAATATAGGGGAACAATACTCCCAACCTACTAGATGTTCTGTATGAGTTCGTGTTCTCTAAAATTGAAGAACGAATTTTAGGAACAATGGAGGTTATGAGCTGAATATATTTATTGAGAGACAGAAAGCTTCTGTCTGAGAGGCAGAAGGGGTTCTGAATGAGTTGCCAAAGACTCTGACATCTCTAGAGACTTCTATAGAGTAAAACCATGAGGTGAGACGTGTCCAAGATGGGGAAAACCTGGGAACTTGCAAGGCAGACGAGCATCAGGTGGGAGAGAATATGGTCAACCAGTAAGATTAATTGTTCAGGTAAAATTGACCAAATCAGGGACAAATGGGGAAGCAAATCACATAGCAAGGGAGCATTCTTTGACTCTTCCTGTAGGGGGTTGGGATGGTGGCTCCTGGCTTCCTCAAGGTGATCCATACCTATTTAGAATAGCAATCCCTGATGTCTATACTTAGGGTGTGGTTGCCTTTGTTTTGCCTTTTGTCTTGAGATCTGGCCCACAGTGGGAGGTGTCTGTCTCCCCCAAGATCACAAGACATCTGGTCCTCTGTGCTGGCTTCAGCTTCCTCAGATGGCCTAGCCCTGTCTGACTGCCTATAATGTTTTCATCTAACTCAGCTGCCTATAACAGTTTTATGGGGAAAGAAGTTTTCCTATCCCTTTAAACTATTCCAATACTTTTGCAGAAATATAGACATTATGTCAGCATATAATCCTTATTTCTAAAAAACTATAAACCATTTTTCAAGGGAAAAACTATACATAATATGGTAAGATAGCTGACATGATTTAAATGACAAAATGGTTCCACTGAAGTATTACTAGACAATATTTGAACAGAGTCCTCTAAGGCCCTGAGAGCAATAATAAAAATTGTAATTAATAATTCCTGTTATGGCTGCCCTCTTGGAATATGTGACCATTGAGAGAGGAAATTTCCAATCTAGTGGGGCCTGTTCCTGTCTGGCCCTCCAGTGTGAATATTCTCAAGGATGAGCCTGGTGAAAAATCTGACACAAGTACTGAGATCCATGCAGGCTACAATACCCATTACATGGAGACAACTATAAAAGACCATTCAGGAGGTGTACCTGCTGGTGATGCAGTAAGACCTTCCACAAACTACTGAGAATATGTTTGTTGATATGATGGCTGTCGCAGCCTGTGTGACGTTTCAACTACTGCAATTAGAAAAAGAAAAAGGGGAAATGCTGAGGACCACAAATTCACAATGGCTAATTTATATACTTCCTTAAGGGATAAAGGAGGCTTGGAATTATCAGTATCACCCTTTTGAGATTTTCCATTATCTCTTCAGGTGTGGGCCATCCTCTCCCACCTACTAAGACTAAAACTAAAACTATTAAGATTAAAAATCACTCCAGAGCAAGATCCTTCTTAGATGAGATCACCTCCACCCACCCTCTTGAGTCATCAGATAATCTCCTCCTAAATTCCCTCTTCAATGTCCTAGCTGCCTTGTGGGATTTTGTTCCTCCTGAACAACTAGTCATCCCTAAACCCCACTGCACTGCCCCCCCCCAAAAAAAACCAGAATTCTTAACTGTTATATAGTTGGAAGGTGAATTATATAGTTCACCTTTCAATTCAGGTGTGTGATTCAGAAATTGATCCCTAGTGACAAGTGGAGTTGAGAACTATTGTGACATATTTGAAAAATTGCTATTCACTAACAAGAAAGAAAATGAAACAAGTAAAACTGCATTTGCATCAACTGGGTAAGCACCCAAGATTTTGAGATGTAAGAGGAAGTTTTTGAACACAAAGGTTATCATCGGATATGATAGCGCCGCTTACCTGATTAATGAACTCTTAATCCTATATTCTTTATCTAGAAAATCAAATTTTTGAATGTAGTAAGCTCTATCTGGACAATAGCAAACTAAAATTGAAATAATGAAATAATCTTGATACCAGGAAACATTTGAGAAAATCCAATACCCATTACTGATAAAATCTCCAAATAAAATTGGAAAAAAGAAAGTATTCAACCTTGTAAGGCACATAAAAGTCAGAGCTAAAATTAGATTTAATGGCGAAGTGATAATATATATCATTGAAAATTTTTTCTACACTTTTCTCAAGAAGCATTATTCTAGAGAACATCAGCTTTCAGGTATCCTCATGCCCACTAAACTTTAAAATTTGGATCATCCTAAAAACACTTTCTTCAAAAACAAGGATAAGGGGAGTTTCTCATTATTTTTCATCCCAGATATTATTGTTTTGTGTTCCATCATAAATTTAACAATAGATTTAAATTTTCTGAGTAACAGACACTGGATGAAATTTTCAGGTCACTATGTATGTCTTTCTTAATTCTGAAATGTTAAGGATTGAACCCAGGACCTTAACATTGAACTATAGCCTCAGCCCTCGAAATTGCACTCTTAATATCTGACATTTATTTTTATTTACATTATTATGTACATTGTTGAATTTTTTCCATTGCATCATATATTTATTTTCTTCTGTACTTGTTCTTGCTAAGCTGTGGATAGTTCATGCCCTTAATTCATGCAGAGAAGTAGTTGATGAATGAGAGAAAAAAAGGGTTAACTGGCTAGAACTATGAAATTGTGGTTTTATATGCTATCAATATAGACAATGGAGAAAAGATTTAAAATAATGTGTTTCTATCATACTCTTTGATTGGCTATATTTTCATTTTTTTAGTTAAAGAGGATGTACATACATTAGAAGTAAGTTTTCTGTTTTTATCTGTTTTTCTGATACTGGGGATTGACTAAGAACTTTTACATTGAGTTACATTCCCAGCTCTTTTTAGTATTCATTTGTATATTGGTTTTTGAGAGAGGGTCTTGCTAAGTAAGTTACCCAGCATAGGTTCAAACTTTTCTTTTTACTTTTTATTAGTACCTGTTGGTAGTACATAATGATTACATTCATTATGGGAAATTGGTGAGTGTACATAACACATCTCAATTTCTTTTTTCCCCTTCCCTTCATCCCCCTTTTATTTTTCCAACATCAGATTAATTTATTTGTAAGTTTTAAAAAAATTAATTATCAATTTTACAGAGTAACAACTAGAATAATAGGTCCAAACCATACAAAACACACAGGACACTTCTTCTTAGTCAAGGTACACTTTTAGATACATTGCCTATGTTGGATTACAAAAACATCTCTTCCTGTTAATCTTTTATTTTGCACTTTATTTGTATACTGAGATTTTTTTTTGCAATATTCAAGCTTGTTTGTCTTATTTACTTCAATTAACATTATGATCTCAAAGTGGATCCATTTTCCTACTTAATGTTCTTTGTGGCCAAGTAGCACTTCATTGTGTATAAATACTCCATTTTCTTTATCCATTAATCTGTTGATGCACGTACGGGATGTCTCCAACATTTAGCTACTATGAATTGTTTTGCTGTAAGTATTGAGTGTATGTATATCAATGTTGTATGATATTCCAAAATCCGAAAAGGACCTAAAAAAGATAGAAATAGAGGTCAATTTCTTTAAAGAACATAAATGCAAAATTCCCCAATAGGATACTGGCAAACAGAATTCAGCAAATAATAAAAATATTGACCAAGTAGGATTCATTTGAGGCATGCTGGGATTATGTACATATGTACATTAATAAACCTAATACACTATAAAAACAGAAGCAATGAAAGATATCATACGATCATCTCAATAGATACAGAAAAAGCACTTCACCAAATTTAACATTCACTCCTGGGGAAAACCTTGAAAAATTAGAAATAGAAAATCTTTATCTCAAAAGTCACCTACAACAAACCAATGGGCAAGATCATACTACATGGAGAGAAGTTGAAAATTTTTTCCTATAGACTCAGGAACAAGATAAATGCTTCCATTATCACCTCTTCTGTTCAATGTAGTTATCAAAAAATTAAGTAGAGCAATTAGAAAAAATGAAAGAAAAAGGACATGGTTAGAAAAGGAAGAAGTTAAATTATCGTTATCTGCAGATGACATGATCCTGTACATAGAAACTCCACCAAAAGACTCTGAGGACTAATAACCAAATTCAGTAACGTAGCAGGGTACAAAGGCAACACAAAATCAATAGCATTCTTGAAAACCAATAACAATCTCCTCAAGAGGGAAATAGTTACTTTCACAATAGCATCAAGAAAAATGAAATACTTAGTGATCAACCTAATCAAGGAAGTAAAAGAGTTCTACAATGAAAATTATAGTACTCTGAAAAAGGAGATCAAAAAGGATATCAGAAAATACAAAGGTATACCCTGTTCCAGGATAGGTAGAGCCAGTTATACACAAAATGACCATACTTCTAAAAGTCTTGTATAGATTTAATGCAATTCCAATATAAAAATAGCAACAGCCTCCTTATATAACTGGAGGAAGCTGTCCTAAAATTCATATGGAACCAGAAAAGACCTAGAATAGCAAAAGCAATTCTGGTCAACAAGGTCAACAGCAGGTAACACTATCCCAGGTCTCAGGTTAAACTACAAAGGTACAATGATAATAAAAGCAAAGTATAGACAAAAGCAAAGAAAGATTGTGGATCAGTGGAACACAACAGAAGATGCAGAAACAACTCCAGGGACATTCAGCTATGTAATCTTTGACAAAGGTGTCAAAATATTTTGCTAAAGGAACGATAGCTTCTTTAACAAATGGTGCTGGGAAACTAGATATCCACATGCCAAAGATGAAACCTAGGCCCGTATCCCTCACCATACAGTCAACTAAAATCAAACTTGTGGTCCCCCAGCCACAGTATCTCACTTTCTCACATGCATGGCAATACTTTTTATTTTAACTTTTAAAAATTCCATTCTATAATACACCAGTCACAAGGTATCACTCTCAATTTATGATGCACATTTTTATCTTTATTGTTTCTTCTATTCATAGCTAAGATACCTTTGGAGGCTTTTAAATATTCATCTTATATTTATGTGAACAAACTATCTTTTATAGATGATGAGCAGAGAAGGAAGAGGGCTTTAAGATTTAAGTAGAGGCTCGAATGTCAATGTGAATCTTTAACTTAGGATTGTGAGCTTCTTCATAGAATGTAACAGGTACAATTCCTGAAGAGTTGAATTAATGTAAACATTATGGTCAGTATTTTGGGTTCAATTATTTACCAGTTGTATGAAGTTGGTAGCTTTCCTTGATCTCAGTGAACCTCACCACTTCATATAAAAAGGGAGATTAGTATTAACAAATCAAGAAAAGGTTTTAGCAATTAGATGATTTAGTTAATATAAAACATTCATAATTTTTAGCAGTTTTAAATAATGCTGGGCCATCTGAACTTTAGAATAACTTTGTAAATCTTGAATCATTCTTACTATTAGATATAATTAGTATTATTTCCATGCAACTAAATACAGTATTTATAAATTAACTTTGTGGAATAAAATGATGTAGAAAGTCATTGCCTGTGGCAATTTTCTTATCAATCATCAAATCTGTAATCAAGACTTTTAGATAGTACAAAATTTATCACTTGATAGTTTTGAATTCTCCTCTAAGACTTTAGAATTTCTACAGTGTACATAAAAATTCTTAAGCTGTTGCAATTAAGTCTTTTATGAATAATTATTGATTTAGATGCAGGTGTAATCTTTCTTTTATTTAAAAATAAATAAATAAATATCAGTAAAAGAAAAATAAATGGAAGGGAAACAAGATCCTGACATTCACTTTGTCCTCTTGTTCTTTTGGGTGTGGAATACAAATTCATACTAATCCTTCATACATCAAGGCCAATTCCAATTTTCTTTCAGGTATAAAAATGGATTTTCTAGTAAGTGCCAGAAATTCATCACTTTTTTAATTTAATTCCAGTAACTGAAACCATGTATCTACGTTTATGAAATTTTTCACTCCCCACAACTAACATTTAAAATAGCTAGATTAATACTAGGAAATATTACATATTACATACATTACAAAAAATTATTACATGAATAAGCATCGCCCACACAAAATTTGAAATAACCTTCCATTTATGCAAGCGATACTGACAGAAAAACATAGGACCATTATTAATGTCTTAGTCTTTGGTGTATGGAGATTCTTCTGATTTTTATAGAGAAGAGAGATCTCAAAGGAGTGCTATTTTGGCATGTGTAGAATTTTAATAGCCAATGGAAATTGTAAAAGTTCTAAGGGATAAAGAAAGAATGTGTTAGAAAAAATAGAAAAAGGGAGTAAATGGGGGCATTTTCAGGCAAGCTGCAAATATTCTTATAATTGTTTAATTTTAAGGAAACATAAGTCTAAGCTAAATATTAGGTGTTATAAGGTAGAAAACAGTGTATTTAGTTAAAAATAGATTGCTTGCATAAGGGTACAAATGAAGGGCTAAAATGAGGAAAATAAATTTCTGAAGCTATCCTTCAAGATAGAAGGGAAAAAAATCAATGTATTAGGAAAATGAATAAAAACAAGGCACTTCATGCTTATGCTTGGTATACCCATAAATGTATGCATTTCAAGCTGATTTATATTCACTTTTTACTAATCTTTTTTTTTTTTTTTTTTGCCAAGAATTAAACTCAGGATGTCATAGTTGCCAGACAGGCACTGTATCGCTGAGCTGTATCCCTGGCCCTACGCTAATACAACTTTTTTCCTAGTTCTACTGATTGTCTTACCTAAGACAATTTTAATTTTTTTCTTTGTATTTATGACTTCTTAGTAGAATATAACTTAATTCTTATAATTATTGCTTGTCTACTATGGTTGAAATATATCTCAAGAAGTAAGAGTTTTGCTTTTTTGTTCACTAACTTATAAGGCACATCAAAGCAATCACATTGAATATATAAATAAATGGTCTCAAAATACTGTCTAGTTTACTTTTTTTCAGATTTATTGAATTTCAAATTTTTTTTCAAAATATTCAATTTCAAATATTTAAAGATTATAGGAATGCTTTTACGAAGTATAATTCTCTTCAAAATCATTAAAGAATGCTCTTTGAAACTTTTAATTATTTCTCAAACATGAAAATTTTCCTCATTCGTATTTATTTTTTCTTTTAGAATGTTAGTACATTCCATCACTCTCCACCTATTTTAATTCTTGGACTTCACTAACAAAAAGCAACTGCTTCGATAAATCAATTGTTCATCCAGAGTTTAAAGTAAGCATTCACATTCTTATTTAAGAAATGAATTATCCATAGAATAGAAAATAACACATTAAGTCAAATGTACTAAGATTTCAAATTTTAAACTGAAATAAGGTGCATAGGAATAGTAACAAAATTTCATCAATGAATCAGCTAACGTAGAGGAGGCCTATTGCTATATTTTGTCATCACAACTTGAAGGATTATTGTTGGAAAAGGAATCTTACTATGCTCTAAAAATCTCTTAAGTTTTAAAAAAATAAATGTAGTTGTTAATGTTATCAAATGAAAAATAACTTGGGGAGTCAAGATCCTGAGCACTTGCATATCAATTATTTGCCCAGGGAACTACATAATCCCTAGATATCAGGTATCCTTTCCTTTTTAAATAAAGATGTCCAATTCCCAGTAGTAGGAAAGGAATGGTAAAGGATCAAGAGGTCAAAGGAAAAGGTTCTGGCTATTAAAAAGAGTAGAAAAGATCCAGAAATAAAGAAGAGAACAAAATGATGATCCACAGAGAAATTTATTGCCATTCTCAACAGATGATATTAGTTTGAAGTGTGTGGCACAAAGTAGCTGCTTATAGGTGCTAATTGAATAAATGATTCAAGAACAAATCAGTGATATACAATATTTTATGTTTTTTTCTTGGCAAATTAAATGCATCAGAATTGTGTATTTCATATGTCATTTAGTAACAAAAATCTCGAATGCATAAGAGGTCGGGTATTTATTAAGTATATGTTGCATTACTGACTTTTGGTATTTATGCTGAAATTAATAATATTTTAAACATTACTTTGAGATATTATTTTCCTGTTCTACTTTATGATTCTCTAAATATGGTTTCTATTTCAAAACAGTATATAATCAGTTTATACTAAAATTATATTAACAATTTTGTGATAATAAAGTAGTGAAAAAAACCAAAATAAATAATATTATATGTAAAATTACCTGTCTACTTATAAAGAAACATAAATTTCAAAGTGACATGTTATTATACTTAGAGTATATGCATTTGTTTTATTACACAAAAATGCAGTTACTTCTTGGATTTTTGAATGATGTAAATAACCTTACGAATTGTGTCAAGTCTGATGAAAAGTCAAAGTATTTTTATGTAACTTTTAGAGGCATGGATTTTTTATTGTTAAACAATTTGAAAGGAAATTTTTAAAGAGAAATTTGATTTTGAATTAATTCTTATAAAGCAATTTAATTGAAAATTATTTCTAATCATCTCTGGAGAAAAGACAATACATTTTGAAAGATGACATAAGAGATAAAAATTCCAGAATGTATTAGCTATTAATGGTTTTTGCATTTGAGATTGTAAGCTTAGGTTAAAAAAAGATTAATTTTGCATGTAGTAGAAACCTTTATTTTAAATAGTGGGAATCATTTTGTGATCTATTATCATTTTAAATTGCAATTTTCTCTCTTTTAAAAAAAAACAACACAATTAAATTATGTTTCAGAAAATACTCTAAGAAAATGCAGGTCCGCTTTCAGAATTTAAAAAGTGTTCCTAAAGGGAGATTTAATTTTATCTGATTAGTCCACTTGTTAAATGTTATTAATTTTATGAAACTCTGAAAAATATTTTGAATACTTTACTCAAGTTAGTCAATCTGTGAGTTAGTGAGCCAAAAAAAGTGTGCATTATTTTGTACACAACCTAGTTTTCTTTTTGGTATATTGGATTCTTAAAGAGCATGAATTTTATAATCATATATGTTATGTTAATGGGTGCCTAAAAATCCATGAGTGACTACACATGATGCAAAGAAATAAACAAAAGTGTATAAGCTAGTTTCAAACCATCAAATAATTTAGTAGTTACATCCAACAACTAATTTATAGTCAAATATTTTTATGCCTGTGTAATAAAAAAAGAAATTATGAGATGCAGTTAATATTTAAGATATGACTGCCAAAATAGCTCCTGAAATGATTATGGAGGCCGAAATGACATGCCTGACATAAACAGAAAACACTCTTTATCATCTAAAGAGGAGGATGATTTGAGTATATAATAATTTCTATCAATCCATCAAATATGATTACCAGATGATCTTTAGTGGGCTCATTTACTGGTTTCTAAAGGAATAAGGAAAGGAAAGCGGTCATAGACAAAAAAGAAAAAAAAGAAAAAGAAAAAAGAAACTATAGAAGTATCACTGCCCTAAATGTTCAATATAAACCGACAAAGACTTGTTACAGTATATATTACAAGAGCCAATGTTTTGTTTCTTTTGCTTTGTGTACTTTACATAACAACAGGACTATAGACAAACAAATTTAAAAAGTAACAGATGATTGCATTTCAGCAAATTGAATTAAAGAACAAAGTGTTGATTATGCAACTGTGTGGTCCTTCAACATGTCAATAAAATATTTCTACTTATTTGAAAGTCGTGCAACTAAATTTGAGCTCTGTATTACTCTGAAATAGAGTATGATGGTAGATGTTGATAGATAGATACTTACATACATATATTCATAGATAAAAAGATAGGTAGACAGAGATTTATTTGGAAACAGTTTTCTGAAAGTTGTATATCTATTTTCAAAATGTCATTCAATTAAAGTTGCTAATAGAATACTTAGTTTGAGGACGATATTTATGAGAATCTGTAGAAATATGTAAGATAATTTGTCAACACTATTTTTCATTACTCCTGTGATTTGTCAAATATTTAATGTAATTTTCAAATAGAGTACAGAAAACTAATGGAATTGTGAAGGAAGAGTCAACTTTGGTCCAGAAATGGAAAAAGATGAAATATACCATAGAAAACCTCATAATGTTTGATATTCACATTGGTGAAAAAATTCTGAGAAAATGCAGCATGGAGAAACAAAAGTGTCTTTTATAAAAGACATAAAAAGTAAATACTGCTTAGCTAATTCAAATCAAAGAACTTCATTAAATGTGTAGCACTTATTATTAAACATTTGGATAATGACATTACTTCAAGAAATGAGTTAAGCATATAGATGACTTTTTCATCTGTTAATCTTTGGTCTTTTCTTTCCTATAACTAGATATACATAACCAAACATGTTCTTATCAAAATATATATTTTTAACAAGGAGCTCAAGATGATTTTAGTGATATTTATTTTATAAGCAATAGAGTTGTGGAATAATAAAGTATATATCATGGCATATCAAAATGTGCATTTCAAATAAAATGTGCTAATATTTAACTCCTTTATAAAAGAAACAATAATTGATGCTATGTTTTGGACATAAATAGAATGCATTCTATTTGAGTTTTTAAAATACTAATTTGCAGTATCTGACATAAATGCTACCAGGTTATTTCAGTGAACAGAAGAAAGAGTTAAAGCAAGCTGTTTTTAGAAAATTAAAGATGTAGTCTGAGTTGGAACTCAAGTCTTTGGGTCAATTTTGATTGACACTGCATAATTTTGCTCCAGCTTCTAATCTTAGTTTATATTTTGTAAGGTAGATGTTTTGGAATCTTACATTTCAATGAAAGCAGAACAAGAACAAAAAAAGCTGTAAGATACAATTTTCTCCTCAAGAGACTTCCTTTGTTGGAGTAAATTTCAGTTTTATTCTCACAGATGCTAGGTTTTTCATGTAGTTTAGGATAATATCACATAATGTACAATACAGTTATGATATGGAATAAATGTAAAACTTAGCCATTAGTGTGTATCAAATTAATGTTAATAAAAGTGAAGTATGAGGAATAAGTTGCTCATAATTTTAAAGGATTGTATTTCCCTGGTATCCCCTTCATTAGTTAAAATGACAGTGGTTTGCAAATTTTCCCTTTTGCTGCAGGCTATTTGTAGGCACTTCTTTTGCAGTGATTAAAGTGCTAGTTCTTGGTGAATTCATTAAGAAGAAAGTGACTAATTAGGAGCATTAGCAGTGAAGATTATGGGAAGGGACACGCATTTCACTGTGAATGCAGAACACTGCTGTGTTGAAGTTGTAGTCTGAAATAAATAAATACAACATGTAATAGATAACAGAAAATGGTCACAGAGAAGAAATGCAGGCTATTATCTCTGAAAACAATGAAGGAATTAGATAGGAAACACTGAAAGAAGACTTTTCATTATGCTATTCAGTGTTGAAATGCTGTTACAGAAAAGATATGAGCTATGATACCAGCAGCTCACATCATATCCCCTGCCAACTCCTTTCATACTATGCCATTTTTTCAATACAGTGTCATTTGTTTGCTGCCTATCCATAATACCTTTCCTTTTCTTTGTCCACAATGTGCCTAATGAGGTCCTATTTATTCTTCAGTATGGAATTCTAAAGTGATCTTTTTTAAAAATAATCTTTTATAATACTCTACTTCATTACTTCCACAGAAATACATGCACCTTAATAGTTACTATATTACCCAGTATAACAGTTAGGATTATCTTTATCATAGAGCTGTTCTTGAGATCAGAAACACTGTATTGCACACCAATACATCCCCAGAATCTAGTGCAATACTGTGACACTCTAGTCAGTAAATATTTAATAATTGAAGAATAAATATTATGAATTTTTGATATTAAGAAGAAATTAAGGCTAAGTAGCTAAGTATTAACTGATATGATAGACAATTTGAAAAAGAAAATACTAGAAATAAAAATTTCCTAGAGAAATGCAAAATTGTTAACTTGTAATAAAATACTTCTCCCTAGAAATGTGTGCAGAGGGATTCTAACTAAAGCAATGAATATAGAATAATTTCATGAGCAAACACTAAACAGCTTGGTGAAACAGCTATTTGAAAGAAAAAAAGTAAAGAAAACCAAACCAAAAAGATACATTTCCTATCATCAAAAGAGTGAAAATATAGTGTAGTTGATTGGTAACTGGTGGTCAGCTTAAACACCAGCTGAACTGAATCAATGTGGTGCTGAGTGTAGATGGCCCACCTGAGGAAAGTTGCCAGCATCAAAAGGAGACCTGGTGAGGAAGAGCATAGCATTGTGGGTTCTCCTAAGTTGTTTGGAGCTGCTGGTTCTCCTGAAGGAGTTTGTTACGCTGGCTCCCCTGATATGAACTCAGCTGTTATCAGAGGAGCTCAGGACCTTGTTACTGAAAATGGCTGTGGTTCACTTTGGGGGAGGTCTGGTCCTTACTTTGAGCATTGCTTCCTGGCTCCAGAGGGGAAGATGTGTGCTGTTCTATCTCCAGAAGTTTGTCATATGTACTGGTTTTTCTCATCCTCGGAGGAGCTCGGGACCTCGTTGTCGCTGAAGATGGCTTTGGTAATTTTCAGGGGAGCCCTAGTTGTTCTTTTGAGCACCACTTCTTGGCTCCAGTACAGAACCCTTGCCCTGCTGGCATAGACTTTCTGGCTTCCACCGCTGATCTTTGGGCCTTCCTGGTGCAGATTCATAAAATAGACTTGCGTAAGTCATTGTCCTGGGCTCTAGGTTTTCAACTGAACTCATGTAGATTATTGCAATGGGATACAGGCCCTTAGCTGAATTTTAAAGGTCTTTAGTGTTGTGGACAGATCTCCTGTACTTTCTTTGTATTTGACTCCTTGGGTGACCATTATAAATAATACTATAAAGTATGTGTCCTGTATGTAATTGTTCTCCTTGCAACCCCTTACTACAACATATAGAAAGAAATTATTAGAAATAAATTGAGTTTAAGAAAGCTTTAAAAAGAGAATCTATGGCAGCTGACTTGAGAATACAATTAGAAAGAAGAAGCATCTGTTCTTTTAGCAATGTAGTGGGAGAATGTGCTACTAAGAGCAGGAGTAATAATTAGGCATTATTGTATTGTACTCCCACAATCTGAGAGGCTTAGGCTGGAGGATTGCAAGTTTAGGCTGCACTGGAACAAGGATAATTTAGCAATTAAGGGAGACCCTGTCTCAAACTGAAAAATAAATAAATAAATAAGTAAGTAAGTTAGTGAATGTAGCTCAGTGTGAAAGCTCTGGGTTTAACCCCCAACACCACACACACACACACACACACACACACACACACACGACATCAAATTCTTTATGAGTTTTCAAAGTTAGTGAACAGGATATCGTGAAGAAAGTGATGCAGGTGTTAGAAATAAAGACTAGTTGGGAATGACTTCAAGGTTTTTGGACTGATCACTTGAATGTCTTTGTTTTTAGTGCACTTAGATATGCAAGAATGCAAAATGAGCTTTTTATCTCCTGTTACTGGAGAGATTGAACACAGAATCTTCATACTGATGTACATCCCCAGGCCTATTTCTTTCATTTAAAGACTTGCTTAAGCAACATTTCTCAAACTGCCTTTGAACTTGCCTAGCATGCTATCTCAGCCTTCTGAACAGCTGTGCTTACAGGTGTGAGTCTGCACTCTGCTGAATTGAACAATTGTAAAGAAGTGAAGGGCTACTGATGTTAAATGATAGAAGTGGTAGTGGCTGTTCTTTGCAATCTTCTATTTCATTTTCCTGGGTAAGTAGGAAATGGCTGACAACTTCAAGAAGGGTAGAGGGAAAGGTGGTAGAGGTGTACAGAGCAAAGAGCTGATGTTCTTAAATCTAGTAGAAATGGAGTATCACGATGCAACACAGTGAGTGGGCAGTGTTGAGTGTTTGGCTGAGGGTGTCAATATTGCAGTTAAAGAGAATATATAAGAAGGTCATTTGTTTCTCTATTTAGATTAAACTTCAGAGTGAGTTAAATCTAATTTGGATGTAAGTAAGATTGGATTGCTGAGCATATATGACAAAATGAAATAGGGCATGAGATCTGTGATATTTAGAAAGGTATTATTGTCATGCCTGAGTAGAGTATACACTGTGTATAGAAAAGAAGAGAGGTTACCAAAGACAAAATGAATAATGAAAAGTCAAATAATTATTTCACAGAGATCCTGTGTGTCAAATCTTTTTCTTTGTTTTTAGGACACTAACAGGTGTACTCCAGAAAAATAAGATGTAGGATCAGAACAAATGTAGCAGTTCAGTACAAGAACAATTTTAAATCTGTGCATCTACACAAATTCTTAAAAAAAGTTTGCCTTTAATAAGAGATTGTGAAGCAAATCTTAATGAAATAATAATTACTAATTGTAAACACATTTAATGAAAATGAGGCAGAAAAAGAAGGGATTGAGTGTCTTGCTCTCCATCGTCCTAAAATTTGATGTTACATTCCTGAATCAATTAGGTGATTAATCAGCAATCTCTTTAAAGGAAAATAATTTATTGAGAAAACAAAACAATATGTGTATATAAAATTGTTAGCCTTTCACAGAAGCAGAAGAAAGTGTATGTTTCTCTTCTCTATTCAGTCAGAATAAATAAGATGAAAAATATTGTCTGGAGGACAGTACTTCTTTTAAGTTAAAGGTCACAATTTACTGAAAAGACAAGGGAATTTCTTCTTCCTCAAAATTCATTTTTTAAGCTTAGAGACCATGAAGAACTATGATTCATTTTGCTATGGTAGACTGGCTTGTGATGTATCTGAATTTCAACAATATGTGGTAGAACTAATCCAGAAAAATAAGTTATGAACCTTGAAGTTAGACTAAAAACAACTATCATTTGGGAAAGAAATTCAAAGCTATGGGAAAAGTAAATATCACTTCTATAGCATAATACTAGAGGGTGTATAATTAATAATGCTAGACAGATAGATAGAATGATTCTTTAATTAATCTTATATCTAAAATTTTGAAATTTATCTTAATCACCTTGACTTTTGACAACAAGAATATTTGTTTCATTTCAGAAACTCTGCAAAACCACATGCTGGTAAAGTAATGCAGGTAGTTTTGCTATTGATTTATAAGACCTTAGACTTTTCTCTCTTTTGTGTTTTAAAGAAAAACTTTATAAAATCCACTCAAAATTTTATATATCCTTAAGTAACATTTACATATTTTTTGAATAACAAGACACCCCTTATGCTGCCTTAAGTATATAACTTCTATCCACTATAAAAAGTCTACATGATGGCTATAGTAGCTGATTCAGCTATCTGATGAGTTAGTATACCAGGACCTGTTCATCCAGAATTGCAACTTTATCATCATATTGCAAGAGTGATGATTATTGTTGTACTAGACACCACATTCAGATATGCCAATAATCAAAGGAAAAAAATGTATTGTCCCCAATTTTAATCTCCTCAAAGAGCTAAAACTTTTCTCATAACCTTCCCATAAACCATCTTGAATGTAATTGCCCATTTCTGAGCTAAACAGTGGCAAGAACATTGATCCTTATCAATGTTTCTTCACTGGTGATGATTTTCCTCTAAAGGGACATCTGGAAATATCTGGAGACAATTTTCGGTTGTCACAATTCGGACACAATACGGGCACCAGGTGTAGAGAGGCAGGGATGCTGCTAAACAGCCAACAAAACACAAGTCATTCCTTTCATCAAAACGGGAATACCCATTGCCAACTGTCAGTGGCATCGATCCAGAGAAACCTAAATTTGGACCAATCCAGACCAACTCTTAAGATACGGTTGACAAGAGCTTCTAACGAAACACACCAATAAGTGAGAAATCAATACATAAAGAAAATTGTAATGATTTTAAGAAGGAGTCACATGCAATAAAGCCAGATTAGCATCAGTGCCACTGCCATTGCCTGTTAGTGGTAGGCATCGTTTTATGGTCTGCATTTAGTTTCCAGAAGTGATAACATTTCATACCTTCGGGTATCCTATTAAAATTTCATGATGGTTGAGCACACAGTATTTTAGTTGTGCTGATTGCTTGATGAGTATGTGATAAAAATAAATTCAAACACATTTAGTAGACGTGATATATGTAATGTATTTTTCAAAACTCTAATACAGTACTGAAAACGTGTTAGAATGTGTTCATTTTTTTCTTATTTTGTAGCCAGCATTACTTCAAAATGGAAAACTATCTGTTTATGTGGGTGGGTATGTGAATTAACTAGATCATTATTCTTTTCCATATGATACACACACCGTGAACTCCTTGAGAAGATGAAACATTCTTATACCACTTATCACTCTTCACAGTTTTTCTGTGCTTTTCATATAATTTATTAAGTAATTGTTTTTGCATCAAGGATATTTATACTGTCTTGTATTTGCCTCCTTTCAACTAATTTAATATAGTACTACTAGAACATACCTAATATTAAGGAACCATTCAATTAATGTGTGATATTTATCAAACTAAATCAAAGCAGATTTTCTGAAGTTGTGAGTTTTCGTTTACAGTTAGCTTAAATGATGTTAGACATTTTCATATTTCTCAGTATAAAATAATCAAACTATAAAGCCAGAGGATGAGAGTCTACTTAATTCTCAAGAGAAACCTACATGTCAGGGAGAGTAACCTTTTTTCTAGATTCCATAGCTGGACTAACTGAGACAAAACTATGACCCGAGAGCTACTATTTCATGACACGCTGCTCCACTAAGGTAGGGCTGTAAGAAAATAGGAGATGGAGAGAGAAAAATGTGCATATTTTACATTTCAACTCTCCTAAAGATGAATATGCACAGAGGAATGCTCTTAGTCCTTAATGATGCTACTGCTAGTAGATTTTGCAGAACTAATGAAATGACTGCAATAAATTACGTGCAGTATCTCCTATAGAGTCAACCATAAAATTTACCAATCATGCCTCCCCAGATTACTGTTAAGATATGAAATTATTATTTTTACATGACAGGTAAATAACCATTTTCCTCTAATTAGACTAGATTAAGAGAAATAAAATGATTTGAAAATAGCAATGAAATAGAATGGTGTCTTTCATCAAAAGCAGAATCATGTTAATGTCTTATGCTGTCTAATTACCATGACAAATAGGTTGTGGTACATGCACACTTTAATTATTAACACTGAAATCTGCTGAAAGTGAAGTATTGCTTTTTGTAAGAGCTATTACTACTGAAATGACCCATTTAATAGTGATCATGTTATCAAAGTATGGATTTAAATTGGTAATTAATAACACTCCATTTCTAAAAATGTTAACACAGGAGTTCAATAAAAATGCTAAGTGGGTATCAAATACCACAGTCTCTATGTTGACCTATTAATATGTATTACTTATGTTAAATGGTTTGCAGGGTAAACTCTGAGGAAAAAATAATAAGTATAAAATATTTCTTAACTAGGATCCAAGGAGTCAATTAGTCACTTTATTGTTTTTCTTTCTTCTTTGTTTTTACATCTAAAATTGTTGCATAATAATTTTCTTATTACAGATTCTAATAAGTGAAACTGGAAAATATTTCAAATTAGGATGACACTTTTGAGAAATTTTAGAATAATAGGTAGTCTGTTTTTCCCATTTTATGAGTCCCTTGTTCAAAGACTTAAATAAGAATCAACTGTC
>RJWT010018667.1:0-18753 GCA_004365215.1 Cuniculus paca
GCCTGTAATCCCAGCACTCGGGAGGCTGAGACAGGCAGATCGTTGTGAGTTCGAGATCAGCCTGGGCTACAAAGTGAGCTCAAGGCCAGCCTGAATGGCATGGTAAAACCCTGTCTCAAAAACAGGGCTGGGGATCTAGCTCAGCGGTCTAAGCGCCTTCCCGGCAAGCGCAAGGTCGTGAGTTCAATCCCCGGTGCCGAAAAAAAAAAAATATTTGTCCACTGCAGTGTGGGGAGGTCAACCAAACTGCCCGAAGGTAACACTGGACAGGGCATAGAGAAGGTTGCTAAGTCACCTGGCAGGAGCCAGGAGACCTGAGATTGGGTATGGCCTTTGCCAAAAATCTCCTTCCCACTTCCTGCCCTCATTTCTAAGGTTGTTGCCACCTCTGACATTCCGTGATTCATTCACAGAGGAAACTCATATCCATCTTCTGTAGAAAAAACAACAGCAGCTTCTAGCTGAGTTCTTGCTGTGTGCCAGATGTCAAGGCAAACACCTTACAATGGAGCACACTGATCTGAGCTCAGAGCCTAACTCAGTGTAGATGGTGCAGTTCTACTGTCTTATTTGAATTTCGTATCTACAAAAACAAGTCATTATCACAAATTAACATCCAAGAGACTTACTATAAAAACTGAATGGAGTGAACTCTGCAAGGAGAAATAGCCATCTCCCTGTTCCATTGAGACGACTTGATGGCCTCCAGGGAGGAGTGGCCACACAGCTGCACAGCGGGCACAGGAATTACTCTGCAGTGACACACACACACACACACACACACACACACACACACACAGCCCTGTGTTCTTTACAGGGACTTAAGGGATTTTTCAACTCCAGTTTTAGGAACAGGTATCATGCTTTCACCCCTGGCATTTCATACCAGGTCAGGGGTTACAAACACCTTCACATGCCCCTTAATTTTTGAATCAACAGTCAACCTGGAGAAGCACACTCTGCCTGGGCACCCCCTTTTCTAAACTGGCCACTCAGGGTGTCCATGAAGCCAACATGTCTCCCAAACTACACTCTTCCATACACATGCATGCACAGACACACATGAATGCCTACATACACCTGCATGCTGGTATGGCACACACTTTCCTTTACAGAAATAGTTCTTTACCAGTTCCAACTGCCTCCTGCCATTAGTCAACTTGAATTCTCACTACTAAGAGTTAAGCAATCCCAGCACACTGTGAAAGGTGGGGAAATACGCGGAATTGAATATTATAGTAGCATATAATTTAGAATGATCTTATGACTCATTAAGCCTTCAAAATTTAAAGAGATGTTTATTTTAAACCCCATCTAAAAATTAAGCAGTTAACACACCCTTCAACCACTCTTCTTTGTGGGAAAGATGGCACAGCTAATCAGCGCATTTAGCTCTCACCTCTGGGGTGAATTAAATCTGTCTTCAGTCATAACAGACTTAAACTTAATGGCTTCTAGACAGTCCTTGCAGAGGATGGCTGCATCATACCAGAAGGCAGCCCAAGAAGGCAGGGAAGCTTCCCTGGGAATTTGTAGGGAGTGAGGTTATGGGAGAACTCAGGCTGGCAGCAAACCTCTTTTGTGGCTTTCTTGACTTTCCCAGCTCCCCGTCTCTCAGCCTTGTGGTCCCCTAGCAATTTAGTTTGTGTTTCTAACTTTATTCAGGAAGCTACCTTGGTCACTCTTGGGGGAAAGAATCACTAGGTGGTGCAGATAGCATGGGAAAGCTTCCCTGCAAATTTGCCAACTCCCACAGAGGCAATCAATTGCTATTTTAGAGGACAGAGGTGGGGTCTGTCATTAACTCACACCAATCCTTCTGCAACCAGAAGGCCTGGACCCAGGCAGGCAGCATGCTGTCCTGTGCATGGAGGGCCTAGATCTAGCCTGAAGGGCTTTGTCTTTTAGAAGGGCAAGTGGCCCTGGGCCTGAGAAGTAGACACAGGATAGGGATGTGAGTTCATCAAGGTCCAGAATCTCTGGGCCTTGGAGGCTCACAGACAAAGGGCTGTGGCGTGACTGAGGCTGGTTAGTGTCTCACAACCCTGCAGTTCCCTGTCTCTGTCCCCACCTATCAGTTCCCTCCATAGCCTCCTAACTGTTGCCCTTGCAATCATCTCTCTGCACAGGGCAGAGTGTTCCTCCTAAAACCTTTTTCTATTTAGCACTGCCTGACTAGGAACTTCAGGGTGTCCTCACCACTGCTTGGACAAACTCCACACCCAAGAACCCTCTGCAATCCAGGCTTCCTCAGCTACTGAGCTCCTCAGAATAGCCAGCACCAATATCTCCTCCAGTGCCTCTGCTTAAAATGCCTGCCCCCTCCTCTCCACACTGCATCATGGCCCGGCACCAGGCTTGCCTCTTCCACAAAGCCTTCCAGGGCCCTGACCATTCCCACCTGCACTTACCTTCCTCCTGGAACTGCCTAGTGCTGTGCCTTTCCCTTATTCCTGCCACTTGCTGCCTTACATTAATTCAGAAACTCTCCTTTTTTTCTTTATTATACTTTAACCCTCTGAAAAAGAAATGTTACTTAACTGCTAAGTTGAGGTTGCCTGTGTTAGGACATCAGTACTGGCAGAAAGGGTGTAAGGGCTTGGCAGTTACTGTAATCCCAGCAGTGATAGTGGAGTTTATCTTTCAGAAAAATCTGCATCACTGAAGCACTATCCAATATTCAGGATGATGTTATGTAGAAAAGCACAGACATCAAAGCCTCTTATCAAAAAGTAAATATATATATATATATATATATATATATATATAGTGAATGTGAAGAATTTTGAGAAGTATTTTAACCTATTTATTTAGCTCACATTATCCTATTTATGCATGTGAAAAATAATACAGGGTGCAAAATATATCTGTCTTTTTCAATAATATAAAAACTGTTTTCAAAATGTAAAAGAAAAGTGACAACCCAGGTGACATGTCTTCTTGTTTGATGGCGTACAGAATAATAGTGTCCCCTGTGTTCGCTGGGGCCTCAGAGTTCATGAACTTTGAAGCTGACTTGAGGAGCTGCCCATCTCCCAGCTGGTTCCTTGGGGGCCTCCCAAGGGTTCTGCACAAAGTGTGGACTCCACAAATGTCTCTGGGCAGGAAGCTGAGCTGAATCCAGTTTTAGGTTCCCACATTAAGCTACTCTGATGGGGACTCTACACAGGCCAACAGCAATACCCAGGAACAGCAGCAGTAATTGGTGTTTCTCTTCTTCCTATTCTCAAATGGTTCTGGAGACAAAAGATGCCCTTGAAGAATTTCTTGGCAGTCTAAAATGTCATTTAATTCTTTGAGTCTAAAGGGAAAGGAAGGAAGAGAGAAAAGACACTCCCATTACCTGGGTTATTACCTGGACCTTCCTCCAGGGACATGCCAAGACTACCTCAGATAGTTTTTCTTCAAATTGGAAAATGCCCCTTGCCTCCTCTGCTGCACGATGATCACTAATAGGAGAGGATGCATCTGCTTTCTTCTACTGCCAAGAAGGTCTGAATTCTGACAGCTCATCACTAGGGACAAGCTGGATTCTGGTTGCCACAGTTCCCAGTACACCAGATGTGTTCAGATGTGTCTCTGGTAATTAGTGTCACAACTAAGCAGAGATGTGACTATCTCTGGGGAAAGGCCCTCTCCCTCCTTGCATGTATCACAGTTTTATAGCACATAAAGTAGCTGGGCCCCATCTACAGCAAAATGAGCTAAGTGGTCAGAGCTGGGGAGCACCTGACCAAGTAGACACAGGCCTTTTCCAGTTGCAGGAAATCACAGGTTCTGCACCCTAACTTCAGATAAATTAAGTTTAGGGGAGCAGGTTTGCCCAAGAGTATGCACAAGAAGAGACAAGATTAGTCCTCAAATCTCTGCCCTTTAAATGGCACCACTCAGGCCTTCACCCTATGACATTAGGGAAGTCCAGTATTGGAAAAGGGGCCCCAGGGAGGGAAAACCTGGAACTGGAGCCTAAAGCCACCTTGGATGGGACCAATGGCTGCTCATGATGAACCACAAGTCTCTCCTTGGGTAACATCTCCTAACATCTCAGTGTACTCCTAAAGACCTCACGGTCAATTGCAATAGTAGATAAAGAGAAACCAGTGTCATCAGAGTGGTATAAAGCATGAAAGAACAATTTACTTTAACTTGGGGTGGTTAAGGAAGGCTTTATTTTCAGTGTACAGAGAGCAGGCTGAGGAGAAAGGGTTTTCTGATTGGGGCCTAAAGCACAAGTCAAAGACCAGCCACTGGAATGTTCTTGGGGTTCCCACCAGTCCAGCATCTACTAGGGGACATATCTGCAGGTACATTAAGTCTCTGGGGACACAGCAAGACACTAAAGATTAAAAGGAGACCATGCTCAATTGTCAAGTAAAGCCAATATCAAATCTTCCACTGGATTAGTTCCCAGGACACCCGTCAGTCTTCCAGAATGCTCTCCCTCACATCTGTCAGAAAAATTGTTAAGCTTTATCCTCAGTGGTGGTCAGAGGCCTGGAGCCTCTTCTAAAAACTGAAAGGATACCAAAAATAGTAGTGTGTTTGATTAACTTATTTTAATGTTTTATAAAAAGTATCTTCAAACACACATGAATATCAAGTAGTATAATGAACCCCTAGGTAACCATTACTCAGCATCAATTATTATCAACACTTTCCAACCCCAAATTATCTATTCTTTTTACCACACTGCCTTGATGTATATTTAAAATATTTACAGCCAACAAAGATATTTTTAAGATCACAAAATATAATATGGCAGGTGCTTACATGCTAAGTGCAGAAATTTGCAAAAGATGGGTACTAATTCCTGGTGTGGTAGAGGCAGTGCAATCTGGGAACAGTACACAAATGCTAAACATCTCCTTTCCCATCATAGTCTCTATGTGACCCCAGCTAGGGAGCCACCCACTGGGAAGACAGCCCATAGGAAGCCCCAGTGGCTCAGGGTGGGCCCCAGAGCCTTGAGAAAGTTCAGTCAGTACTGCACAGGGCCCAGTTGCAGCCAGAACAATGCGAAAATAGGGAGGGCAGTAGCTGAAAGAAAATGAGCTGTGCTGGTTTCAACACAGGGAACCCTTCTGGCCTGTCACTGAAAGCTTCTCTCTTCTCCACAGCCCTCCCTTCCTGTGTGACTCCCTTGCCTGGTAGAAGGCTTGGTTATCAGAATTAATGCAGCAGTAAAGTCTTTCATCCAGGAGCCTGCAGACACTGTGCGGCAACAAAAGCAAGAACTGTCACAGACTCATTAGATTTCTCTTCCTTCTGTTTTGAAGGAAAAATTTTCCCTCTGCCAGTGATTATTACTACCTTAGTGAAATACTTTCTTTAATCTCAAGATCTGAAAAACTCCTGCAGTATTTTCAATGTTCTCTGTTTTACCACGAGCAATGAGAGGTCTAAGCTAAATAGTTAATTTCCTACTTATTATTTTCACTCTGACATTCTTAGTGGAATCATTCAGAGCCAATGCAATCTAATTAAAGCATGTAAAGGGGTATTGTGGACTAATGAAATTAATGTGTGGCAAAAAGTAGATGAAAAATCAGACCAAACTTCAGAGAGAAGCATCAAAGAGGAGTGCACACAAACAGTGCTAGCTTGGATGTACTTTTCTGAGGGTTGGCTAACATTGTGTCCCTCCCGGAAGCAGCCACTACCAAAGAAAACCAGCCCTAAACTGTATGGTAGTGATTTTCCCTGAGCACCTTGCAGCTGCACGAGTAATGACTTCTGTGGCACTTCATCCTGACCCTTCCCAGTCATCCTCATTGGCCCTTCCTGAACACCCTGCCCCATGGCCAGATGTCCTTTCTCTGGCCACTGCCTTTAGTATAGAACCCACACTTTGCCCTGGAATTCCTGGCACTGCCTAGCAACTGCCTACATCCTTGACATTATTTGATACCACTTTTTGCCTTGCTCTCTTAATTTTCAACTATACTGGACCCATTTCTTTCCTTTTGTATGTATCTCTTCCAGCAAGGGACTCCAAGCTTTTCAATAAACACTTCCCTCTCTCACATGTTGGCTGACTGGTTTCTTATCTTTTGAGTCTTTGCACAAATGTTGCCCACTCAGAGAAGCCACCTGCCAACTTTTGCCATTCTCTGCCTTAACTCATATTTTCTTCACAATGCTCATCTTTGTCTCTGTTTCCTCTGTAGGTATCTACATGTTCTGAGGATCTTCCACACTAGAAGTGGAATCTCCATGAGAAGAGAGACCAAGTATTGCAATCATACAGTTTTAACTCTAGCACCTAACACCATCCCTGGTACACAGAAGGCACTCTGACAACATGTTGGCTGAATGAAAAGGACTTGTAGACAGTAGAGGTCACTTTGGAGACTATCACAGCCCTGCAGTAGAAAATATTGTTGGTGGAAAAGTCTCCTTAAGACTTGATACAATCCTCTTTAGCATCAGAAGTGGTGAGTAAAATTCAATCCTATAAAACTTTATTGAGGCTTAAGCGGAGGAAGATTTGTAGAAGCTGTTACTGATCTACACTGATCCAGGATTTTCTCCACATAGTAGCTGGAGCTTTCTAAATTACTCAAATAATAGTGACACAAAGACAAATAAGGAGGTTCTCTGTTAGTTCTCTCCCTGGAACTTTCTTGATCACACTTGCTCTGATTCTTTACAGCAGAATTTTTCAACCCCAGAGGAATTGAGATTTGGAACAAGATAAATCCTTATAATGGGGTGCTTCACTACACCTAATAAAATGTGTACTAGCATCCCTGGTCTTTACTCACTGCAAGGTAATAGCACTTTCTTTCCCAGTTGTGGCAACTAAAACATATCTTTAACTACTACCAAATGTCCTTAGGAGCAAAATCACCCCCACCTGAGAACCTCTATTCTACGGGTTATTTGATTCCTGACTTCCAAATGTGAGAGTGGTTAAGACTTGTACAGATGATTTTTAAAGCCATTAAATTGGTTGAGGCTCATTAGGTAGTGCATATGGACAAAGAAGAGTGTGATGACCAAGGACTCTTGTGTGCAGATCTCCAGCCTGAACTGCTCCTCTGAACTCAAGATCCTATATGCAGCTTCCAATCTTGAATCACACTTGGTTTGAGTCTTGTTATCCTTTGTATCTAGATGCCCTCACAAAGGCTTATGTGGTTATAGGTGTGAATTTTTGAAGGTATCTGGATCTAGGGTGTGTGATGCTGAGATTGATTCGTAGTGCAATGTTGTGATTAAGGATATGAGTGCTACCTGCATTTAGCAATATGATGCAAGGGAACAGAAAGAAGGTGATAATTTATAGCTTTCTGCTTTCTTCCTTCTGCCTGCCATGAACTGTTTCTCCTCTGCAATGCTCTTCTACTATGCCACACTGCCTTGGATCCAGCCAACTATGAACTGAAACCTCTACAAACTGGAAATGATATAAACCTTTTTTCCTTTAACTTTGGTATTGGCTATGTTGTCTCAGCAATGAGAAAAGTAAATAAGACAGAACCAGAGAATTGGGGTCATTGTTGTGACTATACTTGACTGTGTGGTTTATTAGCCTTCAGAACTGGCTTGTGGGAAGAGTTTAGAAAGTTTTGAAAATGTCAGTTGAAAACGACCACCTGGAATGTCTTAAGCTGTACTTGATGGAAGAGCTCAGAAGGTCAGAATGCTGGTAAAAATGCTGACAGTAAAGACCAGGCTCAGGAAGTTTCTGCTGGGAATAAGGAATGCATTGACTGTTGGACTCCAGAACACGTGTGTTACAACTTGACAGAAAGTTTGTCTGCATTTTGCTCATGTCCAAAGACTTTGCCTGAGACTGAGATTAAGGGTGGCAGACTAATTAATATTGCAGAAGAAATTTCAAGACAGTCTAATATTCAGGTGCTGGCATGGCTACTTCCGGGGGCTTTTAGCCAGATCTATATCAAGAATCACAAGCAAAAAGCCCAGAAAAATGACTTACAATATGAAAGGAAGCATCAGTAAAATGGCAAACTACAAAGATAGAGCAGATGATATCCTTGTTGTTGAGAAAGAACAGGAGAATAGAAAAGATGGCCTGAGGATATTATAAGAACCAACAGGACTCCAGCTTTGGCAGCCTCAGAGTTGCAAAGGTGATAGACTTTGCTTTGAGAAGAGAGCCTCAGAGCACCATGTTCCAGAATGTTAGTGGTCTAGGAAAGTTTTTCCTCAGGATTTGGTTGATAAGCACTTGGCCCCTACAGTCAGAGAGAAACCTGGCTACTGCTCCAGTTGGTATCAGACTTCAGCATCTTCCATGTGGTACTGGTGTCAGGCACATGCAGAATGCAAGAGTTGTGGGATCAGGAAGGCCTCCAGCCAGATTTCAAAATAAGGCATGGCAACCAAGTAGTGTGCTCCTAAGGGGGCAAGTTTTGAAGCTGCAGATGTGAAGCTGAAAGAGTAATAGAGACCTAGAATGCTGGAGAAGCCAGGAACATGGGTCATCTGACAAAAGGTGCAAGGAGTGAGCAAAGCAAACCCAAGAAATAAGCCATGAGAGTTGCAACCACATGCAGTGCCATAGGCACATAGACACCCTGTCCTTTGGAGTTCACATCTTGACAAAGTCTGCCTCAGATGCTGGACATAGAATTACAGGATTTAATGATTGCCCTGTTGGAGTTTTATCTTGCTTTGTTCCTAATCCTTTGTATCCACCTCCTGTGCCTTGTGGAATGGAAATGTCTATTTTGTGTCATTGTATCTCAGAAGTATTTAACTTTCCTTTCATTTGTACAAGAACTTGAAACAAACAGTTTGCCTTAAACCTCAGAAGAGACTTAGATTTTTCAACAAAATTGTTAGGACTTGGCAACTTCTATTTATTTTTTGTATTTTATTTTAAAAGATAAAAAAATAAAAACAATCATACAGAATTTCAAAACAAGATAAAACTAACAATGGTTAATATATTGCACATTGTTATCTTCAGAGTAGTTGCTCAGATTACAAGACATAGGCATACAAAAATCAAACAATATAAGCACAGATTGTTCTTTTCAATGAACTAAAAGAACTCAGTAGTCTAATATCTTAGCTATCACATATATATATATATATATATATATATGCATATGTGTGTATGCACATTTATTTTTTCTTTCCCTTCCTTCTTTTCCCCTTTCCCCCACCACAATTGTTCTTTCCTTTTGATCAATTTCTTCCCTTTTCACAATATCTATTGTACACTTTAGATATCATTAACTCTTTGAGTTTCTTACACTAGGGAGATGATACAATGTTTACACATGTGAGTCTGATTTATTTCATTTATGAGTATGGTCTCCAGTTGCATCCATTTACCTATAAATGCCTGGAGTTTATCTTTATAGCTGAGTATTAATCCGTTGTATAAAAATACCACATCTTTTTAATCCATTCCTCAGTTGATGGGCATTTGGGTTGCCTCCAAGGTTTAGCTATTTCAAATTGTGTTGCTATAAACATGGGTGCACATACATCACTGTGGTATGATGTCATCAATTCTTCTGAGAAAATACCCACAAGGGGAATAGCTGAATTGAATGAGACCTCTAATCCTAATTTTCTTATCTCCACAGTGGTTGCACCAGTCTATGCTCCCACCAACAGTGGAGAAGTGTTCCTTTTTCCATTCAGTCCCACCAGCATTTGTTATTGGTTGATTTCTTGAAGATAGTCATTCTTTCTGGGGTGAGATAGAATTTCAGTGTTGTTTTAATTTGTATTTCTCAAATAATCAGTGATGTTGAACATTTTTTCATGTATTTACTTGTCATCTGTATTTCTTCAGTTGAGAAGTGTATATTCATCTCAGATGCCCATTTTGAGATTGGATCTTTGAATTTGGGGGGGCCTGATTTTTTTCAGTTCTTTATACATTTTAGATAGAAATTCTTTGTCTGAAGGGCAGTTGGCTAAAATTATTTTTCCCACTCGGTGGGTTGTCTTTTCACTCTTGGTGATTTCTTTTGATGTGCAAAAACTTTTTAATAAGATGAGATCCCAGTTGTTGATTCTTTGAAGTACTTCCTGTGCAGTTTGGTTTTTGTTCATAAATTCTCTTCCTATACCTATGCCTTCAAGATTTCTATGTACTTTTTCTTCCAGTAGATTTAATACTTCTGTTTTAATATTTAGATCTTTAATCCATTTTGACTTTAGTTTAATGCATGGTAATAGACATGGGTGTAGTTTTAGCCTTCAGTATGTGGAAAGCCAGTTTTTCCAGCTTCTTTAATAAATATTAAAGAAGCTATCTTTCTTCCAGGGAACCTGTTTGGCCCCTTTGTCAAAAATAAGGTGGATGAGTGTGTTTGTAGTTGTATCATCATCTTCTAATCTGTTCCATTGATCTTCAGGTCTGTTTTTTTGCCAGTATCATGCTAATTTTATCAAGTAGTTTTGTAATATAATTTCTAGTCAAGGATTGTGATGCCTCTTGCCTTGCCTTTGTTCTGGCAAGTTTTAGAGATGGAGTAAATACCTTTTCCATAAAGGGAAGTACATGCATTTTGGGGGACAAGGGACAGAATGTTAATGAGATAGGAGATTAGGATGTGGCAAAAGCTGACTGGAGAAGTATGTGTGACTTGTTAACCACGAGGTCCTGGAGACATGCACAGAACAGTTTCAAAAGCCCTGCATGTGGACTTCTCATGAGAACTCAAGCAGGTCTAGACCTGATGTATGCCTGAGATGTAGAAATTCAGCACTACCTCTCATGACCCAGATATAGAAGTTATCATAGGTTTCTTCAAGATTTGGAAAACATAAAATAAAGGTACCATGAGGAGACAGTGCTATCATGTCTTTCCATGAGAGACCATGTTGTGCTTCCCATATTAGCATGTATTTTATCTTTGCTCTTATTCTCTTTTCTATTTACTCATGCCAAGCTCAATCTGAAGAGTCTGTTTCTCTCCTACTCCTCACTTTTTTTTAATAAACTTTGCCACTGCTTTTTTCTTGTTTCATTCAATTCTTTGTTTGAGGATAGAAGAATCTGGAATCCAACTCCAGAAGGAGAGGTGAGCTATCCAGAACCTGATAATATTTAGTTGGTGAGTCACTTTTTAGAGATAAGCTACTTGACGACATTAGGCTTGCATCTAGATGTCCTCTCAAAGTCTTATGTGGTCATGTGTGGGGCTTTTAGAGGTGGCTGGATCTAGGGTATGTGATGCTGGGATAGATTCATGATGCAATGCTAGGATTAGGGTGTGAGTGTTAACTACCCTAAGGGTGGGTAGCCTGGATAAAATATGAGGAACAGTAAGAAGGTCATCACTTGTAACTTGCTGCCTTCTACCTTCTGCTTGCCATGAACTGTTTTGCCTCTGCAATGCCCCTGTTCCATGCCACCCTGCCTTGGATCCAGCCAACTATGTACTGAAACCTCTACAAACTGTGAGCTACATAAACCTTTTCTCCTTTAATTTTGGTGTTGGTTATTTTGTCTCAGCAAAAAGAAAAGTAGCTAAGAAAAAATCTAAAACTCAACATTTGTAATGCTAAATCCTGATCCCACTCTGTGCTTCCCACTGTGTCTCCCTACTCAAGGAACAGCAACTCCATCTATCCAGGTATACAAGTCAAAAACCTCACAATCACCCTTGATTCCTCTTTTTCCTTTAACACAATTGTTATGGTTTGTATATAGGTGCCCCCCCCAGCCTCATGTAGTCATGGAAGCAGCTGAATCTAGCATTTGTGATTGATTCATTGTCTAGTGCTGGGGTTGGCAGTGTGAGTTTTCCCCCCACCCAGGAGTAGAGCTGACATACAATGTAACATCAAGAAGGAGGTGGGATTTTTCCCTCTTTTGTGCAGTTTGCTCTTGTAGCTTGCAGCCACCATGAATGGCTGCCCCTCAGCCATGCCGCCCTGCCTTGGAGTCAGCTGGGTATGAACTGAAACCTCCAAACTGTAAGAAATAAACTTTTCCTTGCTTCACTTTGGACATCAGGTATTTTGTCTCAACAATGAGAGAAAAGTAACCAAGACAACAACGTAGAGACAAGAGAAAATGTTCTCTCCATGCCCCAATGGTTCACTGGAATAAATGGACAAAGATAGATTATAGAGGAGAAAAGGCATATAAATTTTTCACATGCAAGAGGCCATCACATAATGCATGAGCCAAAAATGATTCAGAAGCTTGTGTACCCTGTTTTTTTTTGGACAGGAGGAGGATAGAGAATGTGTATAGTTTTAAGGGATCATGATTTTTTGGGCAACTCAATAGGTTTAGAGAGCACTCAATGGCTTGGGACAAAGACTGTTTGGCTTGTACTGATTGTAGATAATTCATGTAGTACTGAAATAGAGAACAATGGTGTATGGCAAAAGTCTGTCCAGGTATTGAGGCAGGTTTCAGTCTTCCTTCCTGCAATATGAGTTCAGTCTTCTCTGGTTAATAACATTTCACTGGAAACTCTGAAGACAATTATATACTTCTTGGTAGGTTTGGTTAGACTGATAAAGGAAATTTTTAGAAAGCCTCTCAATGCACTAGGAGGGGGAAAGCAAGGGAAGGTCAGATGGACCCTGATTCTTAGGCATTTTCTGAAAACTTTTATTTTTCTATGAATAAAACTGGTTAAATGCCAAAAAGTTTTATTTTCAGTTTATTTCTCTTGAGCTTCATCAACTATCCTACATCAAGTCCCACTGGCTCCAGTTTTAAAACTTATTCAGTATCTGACTGTATTTATGTTCTCCAAGGTGCCACCTTCAACCATGCTCTGTGACTGCTCATCATCATTTCAAGTCACCTAACTCCACCCAACCCTCAACAGCGATCAAGTCTTCTTATGGTTTGGAACTAAAGACTCCCCCAAAAGTCTCTTGTATTCAGAAGTGGGCCTTTAGGGAAGGTGACTGGATCATAAGGGTTCTAACTTCATCAGTGAATAATCCATTGATGCGATAGTTTGATGGCATTATTGGGAGGCAATACACACTTATTAACTGGAGCCTAGTTGAAGTGGATAGGTCATGAGACATTTCTGGTCCCTGGCTCCTTCTCTATGGCTGTTTCCCTAGCTCTCTGCTTCCTGTCTGCCCATTAGGTATGCAGGTTTCTGCCACTAGACCCTTTGGCCATGATGTTTCTTCCTTGGAGGCAGAAGAACATGAACTGAAACCTCTAAAATTATGATCCAAAATTAACCTTTTCTCTTTTAAACGTTTTTTGTGAGGTATTTGATCACAGCAATGAAAGTTGACTAACACAGGTACCCAGGCAGCAGCTGCAGAGGAACTCCTAAAATAAAGAAGAAACCATGTCACTCTCTGTTCTCAACCCTCCATGGTTCTTCTTCATGCCTAGGAAGAAATCCAGACTTCTAGCCAAGCCCAGGTGCCCTAGGTCAGTGGTGGTGAATTTATGGCATGTGTGCTGCATCAGGCTTTTTGTATCACTGAACATTCTAAAAGGTTTGCCATCATTGCCCTAGGTGATCTGTCCAGTACCTGCTGTCTGATTCATTTATTCCTGGTTCACTTGTTCTGCTTCAGCCAAATGGCTGTTCCTCAGTATCTGATACCTGCTTTCCCCTCTGAACCACAACAGTAATTCCCAAGATAGCCATACGCCTCACTTCCTTCACTGTCTGCTCAAATGCCAACTGATCGGTAAGGCTTTGTCAGGCCACTTTATGTAAAAAGCAACTTCATGTGCACCCCATTCCCAGGTGATTTACCCTGCCAAATCTTTCATAATCTGACATATTTTGCATTTATTTACTTATTTGTAGCACTTCTTCAATAGAATTTAAGCTCCGTCTGGACAGGGACTTCGTCTTGTTTACTGCTGTATGCAAAGTATCAGAATAGTGCCTGGTACACAGTAGGCATGCAATAAATGTATGTCAATGACAAGGCCTATTTGCTTTGCATATCTTGATCAAAAACAACCTTCATAAGAGCATCAGCCAAGTGTCCCAACAGTGTCATACTTCCAGCCTTTCTCAAAAGATTCCTTACATAGTGTTATACTAGCCTTTCTAACATCATTCCAGTTCTGTCTCAAACTATCCCTGTATGGGTCAGCAGAGGAGAGGTTTCTGGGCTATATTTTCAGGAATCTGATGTATTTTTCTGTTACCCCCCAATTTATAACACTTTCCATTACTCTGGACATGTTCATTTATTCCAGATTTTTTTTATCTCTTGCATAATTTGTGTCCAACACTTTGTGTTGAAAATTTCAAGTTTCTCCAATTCTAAATACTATGTTGAAGAGATAAAGTTCTTTGAGGCAGAGCCACAAGTCAACACCAACAAGAAAATTCAAGATCACAGAGTAAGTGTTGTTATACCGTGTTCGTCTCTGTAAGTTTCCCACAGTCAGGCAAAGCTAGAAAGTGTTATATACAATAACGAGGGCTTTGGTACATTATACTTACATCACAAAATTACATATATTGTTGATCTCACTGTTGGGACCTGTGAAAAGTTCACCAGTGTCTCTCATTGTCATCCAGGAGGCGAGCATGGTTGGAATGGCACTTATCTGCCCACTTATTTGCCCATGGACTTCTGTCTCATTGTTATATCATGTTTCAATGAATACATTTGATCCACAGGAGAATTCAAAAGGCAATCAGGTAACGATGTGCAAAAGATGTCAAATACGAGTTTTATAGGCTCTAGAGATGGTCAACAGGGTAACAGTTGGCAGAATACTAGGACTAGCCAGTGCTTTCATTATATGGACAGTCACAAGATGACACTGCACTACAAGACATAGGGAGGTCCACCAGAGAAATGATGACAAGAGCATGTCGCCCCTTCAGGGAATTTTGAAAGGAATTTACAAAGCAGAGTACCTGAATCAAACTCATCTCTTTAAAGACTGGACTATAATGATGCTGACAATCATGCATTGATTTCTGTAGTTTTCACCTTTGAAAGGACTCTATCCTCACCATCACACCAGTTATAAGGGTTCACCTACACATCCCCAACTTGCAGCAAACTATGACTCACATACCAACTGTATTAATCAATTTTCTGTTACTATACCAAAAGCTCAGAGGCTGGATATATTAGTTCATGATTTTAGAGGTTAAAAGTCCAAACATCATGGTGCAGGTTCTGGCAAAGGCTCTCTATCTGCATCACATCATGGTGGGTGGGTCTCCCCTAATGGGAACCTGTGCCAGACGTATACACCACATAGTGAGACAGGAAACAGAGTGAGCCAGTAATGACCTCTGATTATGCCCCACTACCTATCCAAAGTCCCACAACTCAGCACCACCACATTGGGTTCCAAGCTCCCAGAACATAACTGTGGTGGGAATACTCAAACCATATTAAAACCACAGCATCAACACTCTGCTTGTTTTCATAAATAAAGTTTTATTGGAACATAGCCATACTCATTCCTTTATGTGTCACCAATGGCTGCATTCATGCTGTGAAAGTAGAGTTGAGTATTTGCGACAGAGGCCATATGGCTCCAAAGGCTAAAATATTTATTATCTGGTCCTTTATAGAAAAGTCTGCCAACTCCTATTTGAAAGCAATTAGCCAAGTCAATGGAGAAACAAAAATACCATTATAAAAACACAGGACCAAACAGAGTTATTATCCTGTTATCTGCCTGCAGAGCACACAGAGGAAAGCAAAGGAGTTTTTCCCATCAGCATTGCTGAAGATATTGATGGTGCCCTAGGGCAGCCCCTGGACTCTCACCTCTAGACTCTAAAGCTGCTTCTTGCAAATAACTGAGAATTACTGCCTGGAGGTTTTTTACCTGGCCAAACAAGACAAGTTGAAATCTTCCCCGCAGGCAGATCGTAACCAAAGATAGGTAGTTAGTGAGTAAGTAGCTTGGCTTTTTTCCCTTCAGGTGGTATAACTTAGTTACTTCCAAAAACATCCCCTTTCGTTTAAACTAATTCAAGTGGTGCTTTTATCCCTTGCAATACAAGAGTTCCAAATAATACTGCTCCATAGTATCCTCTCCAGGCAGGGGTCTGGTGGCTAAGGTCCGGTACCTAGTGGAGATCGGGGGTTCAGGGATTTGCTGGGATGGAGACCCCAGAAAGACACCTAGAACACCTCTGTAGTCAAAATTCAATGGCTCAAGAGAAAGCATTTCTTCCATATCTCAGTCAGAATTTTCACACTTGACCATAAGTCTACATGTTTTCTAAGGTCACTGTCATAAATGACTTCCATTCTTCAGGGCCCTACATAGCCTGGCTTCTGCAGCACGGCAAGCCCAGGTCTTATCCATCTTCTTCATCTTAACCCTCCAGCAACAATTTCCTCCTTCATCTCAACAAGCCAACAGATTTTCTCTTTCAGGGAACTTTGCACTTGTTCTTCCCTCCATCTAGAATACTGTCCCCAAGATTTTTGACTAGCTTCTTCTCACTCATTACTCAGCAAAAATATCACTTCCTCAGAAAAGTCTTCTTTGATTCCTGCATCTAAAGTAGAGTTCTCTCTTCTGCTCCATCTTATTATATCACCATTTCATTTTCCACTTAGCACTCACTACTGTGAGATCACCTTATCAACTCATTTATATCATCAATCCCTCTTTAAAATGCTTAACTCCAGAAGAGAAGTGACATGTCTGTTATCTACTATTGTTTCCCTGAGCATCAAGAAAGCACACAGTAGGCACTAAATAATTGTTGGGTGGATGTATCAATGGACTGATGGATAAAAGGATAAAGGAAAGCAAGGAAGGGATGGATAAAAATAGGATTGGTTCCTATCCAAAATGATCCAAATCTTGCAGTTTAAAGCTGAGTCAACACTTGAACCAGTTATGTCTTTCCTTAAAATCAAATATGTTAAGCTCTGTAAAACCCAAATATAAAGCTGAGATATGAGATTATTATTGTTACTAAGAAGAAATCTAATGAACAGTTGCTAGCACAAGCTCAGCTGTTTAATAATGTTCCTCCCCATTTCATCATCTTTAGCAAGGTAGCTCTCCTCCATGTGTTCCTTGCCCTGTGGTCACAAGATAGCTGCTGCTGCTCAAATATCACATTCACATTAAGGGAGGGAAACAAGTAGTGATGCCAATCTTATCTATCCTATTCCTTTCAGGAATGCATAAGCTTTCCATAAAAATCTTCCCACAATCACCCTTAGCATTTTTAATTACATCTCACTAAACAGAACCAAGTCACATGACCTAGCTTCCAGGGAGCCTGGGAAAGTGCTACATATTCCTCACAATCTCTATAACAGAAAAGCAGGTGAGAGACTGGGGGTTGGAAACAGATATTCTGTTAAACCAAATTCTAGTGTTGACTACTGAACATATCCCCCAGTGCTCACAGCAGCCAAAAGCAAGAGGACTAGAAACATCCAACATTCACAAAGAGGTGTTAAGGCTCCCAGAAAGAAAAGTTCCCTTTGCCTATTCAACAACTCCTAATGCAATAAGAGTTTGCTTAATACAATGATTAGGGAAAACACATCCCAGGAGTACTAAGAGCAAGATGTTCTCATTTTAATAATTTATGTGTTCACAATTGAATTAAATGAGATAGAATAATAAGGTTGAGAAAATATGTCACAGTTTTTTTTTTAAGAAAAGCTAAATAACTCACTACATTTGGTCATGAAGTTGTTACAAGTTGTTAAATTATTTTCAGACTAGGTAGAAGAAACAAGCCTGGGGGATTTGTCTGGTGTGTTAACACATATTATTTACCCTAAGGTGACATTTTAATAGCAGGGGGAAACTTGAACAGCCTCCCAACCTCTACACACATTTTGCCACATGCTGCTTTGAACGCATAAATCCTAGCTTTGTCAACAGTAATGAGGCCCAGAGAGCAAGCACCTGCTGGGGTCCTTAAACTTTTCCAGAGAAAAATATACATAATTAAGGAATTGTGAGCACTCACTTCTGATTTATTATTAAAACAACACACCTTGGGCCATATTTACACCCTGACTTGGAGTTAAACAGACAAGTGATTAAATATCATCCTCACAGGGAGTCCCCCAACACTCTCTCATCAAGCTTTCCACATTCAGCCCACCCGTTCTCAGACAGCATGAGAAAGGGAATGAGCAGCACACCAGGGTGGGTAGAAAGTGGATGCTATAAAGCTGGACTCCCTTTAGCCTTGCATTGCCCCAGCTGTTATGAGACAGAGAAGCTCATGGTTAACAGAGCTGACTCTTAGACTGGCACTTGTGGTTTCTGGAGTGTGTGCTCCCCATCCCCAGGGTTAGCTTGTCATGCTGTTGAATAACTCAACAAAATCAGATATCCCAATGAGACTGAAGTCAGATATAAATGCAAGGCTGAGCAGTCTACCAGCACTTGATCCAAGCCTGTGAAGATTATCCAACTCTGAGACCTTCCTCCTCCTGGAAACGGGATTCCTCCTCTTACACTGGGCACTCAGTTCATTACCCCAGGGCTTTCCCTCAAGACATTGGGGCTTTCTCTGTATTTGTACATTCTGTTCTGGAACTTCAGACCTTTCTGCACTGAATCCTTTTCTCATTCTCACTCTCTTGCTCGCTCTCTCTCTCTCTCCAGACTTTTCTACATTGCAGTGAACCCCATTCTCTGTGACTTTGTTTTTTAGAGAGGGCCTCTCTTTATAGTCTAGGTGAGCCTCAAACTCATGCCTTCTGCCTCAGCCTGCCTGGATTGCAGCCCTGTGCCTCTGTGCCAGCTTCCTTTCCTCATTCACACCTTCTGAAGAGTTGGACTCCAGGACCTCTCCACCTTGTCTTCCCACCTTGAAGGCTGCTTCTTCCCAT
>RJWT010018668.1:0-18713 GCA_004365215.1 Cuniculus paca
AAGAAAGGATAACCTGTGTCCTCTCATCAGCATATGCACAATGAGCTCCAGTACTGGTCTGTCCTCCCTTCCAGGCTCCCCCTATTCTCTTGTGTTCTTCAGGCTGACAGTGTTGGGCGGAAGACTATCACAAAAAGAATGGCCTGGTCTCACTCAGCCCTTGGTCTTCCTTATGATTTTTAAAAATCTAAACAAAGACAGAAGAAATGGTTTCTACCAGTCTCACCAGAGAAGCCTGGGGATGAGGCGCCACCATTCTTTCTATCCACCCTGGGGACTGGCTCTCAATTCCAGATTTAGCGAGGGGCTAAAATGTTCATGACTTTTTTTCAGTCATAAAGCAAATACATACTGCATACCTTCTGGTGCCCGGGATGACCCTTGAAGAGGAAGGAAATAAAAAGCACAGAAGCAGGATTTGAAAATGGCTCTCTACCCTTTCATCAATCTACTAACAGTTCCATTGCCAGTCAGTCCAGCACTGATTCAACATGAAACACAACAGTCACCATCACCTTTCTCCCAGACAAGAAGCCACCTCTTACAGTGGTAAGGCAGGCAGCCAAGACACATGAAGGGCTTCATTAGAGAACAATTAGTCACGATACATACTTAGGATACGTATTACCAAGAAAGAAAATATGCTTGATATTCAACTCCCTGCAGCAGTTTACCTAATAATTTCCCATTTCCAAACTCAACTTTGATGGTTCATACAAGGCAGAAGTAAAGTAAGGCATTAAAAATTAAGAATTTTGAAAGTAAAATTATTAAGAATGTATTTAATTTTAAGTTCATTGAACACAAGATATAAGGACTACTGTCCAATAATTTAAAGATTCACACAAAAATCCACAATTTCCTATGATTAAGTTAAATATATATATATATATATATATAGAGAGAGAGAGAGAGAGCAAGCGAGCAAGAGTGCACCAAAAAAAAGAAAATCAGGAAAAGAAAAACTTGCATAAATATTTTAACGCTAAATTTACTGAGACATTGTGGGATCAATACGTTGCCTTTGGCCTCTACAATTAGAAGAGGTGCTCAGAGTGGTGGCCATGAGCTTCCAGACATTTATTAGTACACCAAACTGCTTAAGTATGTACACATTTTTGGTGGTCTCTGTCTCTGTCTCTCTCTCTCTCTATATATATATACACACAAATCACTTTTTTCCCTAATGGCAATTCAAGGCACCTCATGAATCAAATTGTTACTACTGGAAAAAAATCCATATAGTAAAAAATATTTTAAAGATTAAAAGAATATTTTGATCAATGAAGTCATTTCAAAAGTTTATCCTTTGAATCTGTTAGCTAGCTTTTATTTTATCCTTCAGCCAGTCACTTAGTTCACAGCTTTCAAAAAATAAAACAGCTCAGGTAGAGGTAACTCTACCTTATCACAAATGATATAAAGTATCTTACTCTCTTGAGTGGATCTCATGTCGTCTTTCGTACTTCTGCCCACACCCTACCACCACTTCTCAAAGAAAATGTGTTCTCTGGGAACATGGCTATTTTCCAGTTGCTTGGAGAAGAAGTCTGTCATTGGCGGTGGGCCACAAATATAGAATAAAGTCTCATTTGAAATATGATCTTTTATCTCCTCCTCTGTTATTCTTCCTTCTACCAAAAAAATAGAATAAACACCAAATTAAGCCAGACATGTTTGTATTCTGAAATGAAGAGGGAGTGAGCACAATTCAGCAAGTGTTTATTTGCAGTAAATCAAGCCCAGCGTGTCTTGAGGCTTCTTAAACTTATGGCAAGCAAAGTGGGAAGCTAACCATAATGCACTCGAGACAGAACCAGCTAGCTTGCTAGTCTTCAATGGAGATGCAAAATTGCTTTCAGCAAAATAAATACATAGTGTTTTATAAATAAAGTTTTACAAAACCCTTCAAAATGGAAAACACTGAGTAACTTAAATGACTATTACTAGCAAATACAATCAATTCAACCAAAGTTGGAATATAGTTTTTATATGTACAATATAGCAAGGATGCAAAGGCCTCCTTAAAAATGTGAAAAATTTTTATATGGGCAATAGAAAGTCTTTATATAATAAGTAAATCCAACCAAGTATTTCCTTGTTTTTCCATGATGACTCATCTCTCAGGTCCCCTGACACTGACAGTCTCAGCCAGCAACTCCCAACAATAAAGCATGTATGCTCAACCAACTGGCACATCCACCAGATAACTCCATGGAGACAACCAAAGTATCTTTAGAGGACTCACCCGTGATGTACGGCCTAAGTTCTGCACTGATTTGTGTAGTCTGTTTTGTAACATGCAAACTGCATGCAATCTTCTCAGGAAATTCACTTACTAAATCGAGGATATTTTTCTGGAATGTCAAACATATTTGGTCACACTACAATTTTAAAAAATCAAAACAGATGTGCATTAACCACTGATGCTGAACCCCAACTCCCATTCTGCACACGTCTGACTCTCTACTTAGAGAGATATTGTTTGCAGCCTAGTAGGCCAGAGCATTCAGAGTACAGAGGGCTATTTGGCTTTAATTGAAATCTGAATATGCTAACAAGCATATTACTAACTCTCCGGGAGCTTTTTCTTTTTCCTTTTTCCTAAGCGTTGGCAATTAAGCAGCAGTTTCACTGACCACAGTTGTGTCTTTTAACTGTTTCTGTTCTTTTGTTCACTTCTGCAGCTGCTAAGCAGTCTTGAGTGAAAGCCTTCTCGGTTGAACGTACTTAGTTTTAACAGATGCAACTGATGGGAGTTTCACTTATGCAGCTGGGTCCAAACTGTTTGGATCTCACCTACTTCAGTGACAGATGAGCCCATTTGTGGGTCTCTTGATTCTTTCCAGAATCTCAGGGTCATAGTGACTTTTCTGTTCACCTAACCTCCAGATTCCATCCCACCAAAACCCATGTTATCTTGTCACTTAACTTGGAGCCTCCTCAACACTAGCAGTTTTATTTGTTCTGGGTAAGATGTATTGGTTAATTCTCATTTGAACATGATAAAGCCAAGTCTTTTGTCTGAACCTCTGCAGAGAAATCAGAACCTAGATAAGATATTTTTGTGGATAATACCATTGTACAAGTTTGCTTACAGCAAACCATAAAACATACAATCCAGCTCTTACCTTAAACAAGAGTTCACTAGTATTCTTTGCACTGTAGAATAGTTTTATTGTTCCTATCTCATATCCACTTCTTTTGTTTGCCCACTCTCGATGAAGATCTGCTGAGTACCGAAGGATGGAAAGCAGGGGATTAATTCCAACTCCTCCCGCGATCAACACAAGGTTTCTGGGGGCATCTGTGGGCTGAGGGTCAAAGAAGAACTCTCCACCCACTCTCACAGCCACTTCAGAGTCAAGTGTACACTATGGCACGAAAAAAAAAAGATACTTTAGTCTTTTGTAGTGCAGGTCTTAAACCAAATGTTCTACTTTAATACAACCAACTGCCTACCTTCTACATTTGTATCAGCATTTACTACTACTTTTGCAGCTTGCTCTGCATTTTCTCAGGCTACTGTGAACTGATTCCACTTGTCCATTATGTAGGCCACTTGCTGCCCCACCTTTGTGATCCTTACTGCACATCCACTCCAGTTCTGAGGAAAGGCGACTTGCTTCAGTGATTTTGCTATTTGTTGACTTCTCAGGTGATGAAAGGAGTTACAAAAGTGGTAATGAACTCCAGCAGGGGACAGCTACAGAGTAAGGGTGTCCTTTATCTGAGTGGCGTCTTACTCTCATCAAGGCTGAGAGAAACAGGATGGGGCAAGTGTCACGACCCTGGCTGCCATGGCTCATCAGGGCTGAGATGGATGATACTGGGCTCCTTCCCACTCCGACTAGGCTGACGGTTAAGTCTGCAGAAATTTTGTGAGTTAGTATCTACTGGTAGTTTGGAATAAGCAACTGTGGGAGTATTTACCACACAGAGATCAGCAAATGATACAAACCAGGGAGTTTTCCTCATTCAGGGAGCTGGCTTGCCACCATACCGTTATCCGCAATAGAGACTACTGTCCCGACGACAACTTCTGAATGGTCACAGGTTGTTTATGGAGGTGAAGGCTGGATTGTAATGATCTCAGACTAGACCCTAACTTTTCACAAACAAACAGAGACTTTTTTGGGCACACATCTAATTTGCTCTGAATTTTCTGCAGTGTAACCCTGTGTTGATTTACTGTGCCTGGCTGTGTTCAGAAATTTACCAAGCATATTCACTGCTCTGGAAAATCATATCCAGCTGGTGGCATGTGTGTCCTTCTGTCACACACAACGTATGTTCATCATTTGGATCAGTAGACCATGTATTCATGATAAGTCTATGTTTAGGAACAACTACCTGACAGCTTCGGCCTAACTTCTAGTTTAGAGAAAGCCCAGATTTACATATTGTAATATTCTTTGATTAGGGATTACTTTCTATTACTTTTCCTTCATATTATACTTAAGGGAATTATTATTTTTTAAAGTGTGTATTTAGTTCATTATGAATTTTATTTCAGGATAGTTCTAGAAACAGGGCATTGGATCTGAAGAGAACTTGTTTTGGAGAAAAACATACTGATTTAGGTATCAAAAGACTGAATTTTAATCATAAAAGAGATTAAAAATAAGAGATCCCGCAAGTCCTTCTAACTTCTCTGAACTTCAGCTGCCTGAAAATGGCTTGTGCACCCCACTTCATGGAGTTGTTATGGGCAGTAAATGACACAGTGGGTGAAAACACCCCACTGGTACCAGGCTTTAGGTAAGAGGTCAAAAAAGAAAAAGTGCTGGGCATGCTGCTTCCTTCTTCCCTGTCACTTAAAAACAATCCAACGATAAAGAAATTGATATTAATAGCAGGATAGGCTTATGCTATTACATATTCCTGGCATAAACCAACTAAATGAACTCCCTCCTAAAAAATAACATACCACACACTTTTTGAGGACCAACCCTTGGCATTCACACACTGCAGGTGAGTAATAAGTACTCTGAGTCAGTAATCTAATTTGAGGTTCTAAACTTGAAGACAAATCAAACTTAGTGAAAAACCTAAGAAAAAATGAAAATTATCTGAATTCACAAACTAGGTGCTTTTGGTTAAGAACTGTTAAAAAGAATGGAAATCCTTTTTTCTGAGGGAAAAATATCTGAACTTAATTAACTGTTTTAAATATGTAGGAGACTGTTACATGAATGATGCTAAGTGGGTTTTCATTTTGACAAAAGAAATTAGCAACAAGAGAGCATTTGGTTAGAAATAAAATCTAGAAATGGCTGCACTGGCTACCCAAGTGCTTTAAAATGCTCCTTCAAGCCTTGAAAATAGAATCTAAGACACAAGAGGCTCTGCCTAGGGATGATAATGGATATCATCTTCCCACATCCTTCCTCTACCAGTCTCTCACTTGTTTATATAAATCTCTTTGTCTATAGAAATCTTAGCATAAGAGACTGAAAATGAGAATTTTCTCCAATGGCTATCTTTGGCATACATACTTAGTAATGACAAGAAAGAAAGCCCTTCACTTATTGTTTTTAGAAAGTAGAATATGTTCAACCTCAAAGTTGGCAAGAAAATGTGCCCAGGGAAGGATGATGCCCCAGAAAGCTGTATTCTCTTTAGTGACAAAATAATCCTCTGTAGATCCGTCTTCTGATTTGCTACCATCTGGAAAGAATCAAAAGCTACTTTTGTCTTTGTTGATCAATAGAAACTGCCAGGGTAGCATAAACACAAAACTCAAGATACATACTACATAGGATACGCAAGTAAATAAAAAAAACATTACCTGCAATTACATAGCAATGTATCAAACCTGAGTACAGATTTTCTACTTGTGAAATAACCTTTCCACAGCAACTGGAGCTAAGCACACAATAGCTGTCTAGAAACCCTTACACTGCCAGGAGTTTGAGCCAAAGCAATGAAATAAAGGAAGACGTTTATGGCACTTTATTCCATGTCCCAACAGAGCAGCCTGATGCCACCCAGCAACTCATATGCCTCCTTTGTCCACTCTAACAGCTTAATAAGACAAATCCTCAGGAGGAAAATAGCCACCTGAAAATGGTTCCAAGAAAAATCTGACTTCATAAAGGCTGTTTGCAACTCCCACTGGGCAGAGTAGAGCAGGCACCACAATTAGGATGTGCATTCAGGCAATGCCACTTTCAGATTTTCTACAGCCTCTAAGAGTAAGTTCCTTCATTGAAATGCCAATGAGGCATGAAACCAAGCAGGGAGCCATGGACCAGGACCAGGTCAGGTCACGTGGGAGGCTAAAGACAACTGCAGAGTGGAGTGTGTGCGTGTGTGTGTGTGTGTGTGTGTGTACACATGCACACTTCTGGCACTAGAACTAGGGCGGCTCTGCTCACTTGGAATCTGACAAGCAGAATGTGGGTATCTTCTTGGTCCCACCCCAGTGGCATACTTTAGAGACTGAGAGAGCAGCCTACAGGCAGTTGTGGGTTGAAAATCTACAGAGAATTTAAAAAAGAACGAGAAAGCTGAGGCCATACCAAAGGAAACTCAGAGGTGGGAGGATAAAACGTGACAGGATCCATTCACAATGGAAATGCCAAGGCAAGCAAGCACCTGGGGTTTTCCTGAACAGACACAGTTAACAGAAGAATATATAAGAATATATTCTGTGTCTCTGTAAATTAAAAAAATTATCTGATTTTTTTCTTTTGGCATACATTTCTATGAATTTTAACACATGTTAGACATATGTAACTACCATCAAAATCAAGATATAGAATAGTTCCACTGGACACAGTGGCATGTGCCTGTCATGCCAGCACTGTAGAAAGCTGAGGCAGATGGACTGCAAGTTCAAGCCCAGCCTGGGAACTTAGTGAGACACTGTCTCAAAATTGAAAAGGGGGCAAGGGGAGCTGGGGATGTGGCTCAGTGCAAAGTACTGTTTAAAAAAAAAAATTAAAGAAAAAGAGTCCCCATCAAAAAAACTTCCTGTTGTCCCTTTATGCTCACAGCTTTCCCTACTCTGACCCTTGTCAAGCCCTGATCTGTTTCCCATCATTACTTATGTCTTCCAGAATGTGGCATAATTGCGATTGTACAGTATGCAACATTTTGGGACTTTTTTCACTAAACATGATGCCTGTGAGATTTACCCAAGTTGCTGTGTGCATCAATAGCTCTTTACTGTTGAGTCCATGAAACTATCATAGTTCATTTATCCATTCTCCTGCTGAGGAACATCTGAGTTGTTTCTGGTTTTTGATATTTATAAATAAATATACTATAAACATTCATGTTAAGTTTTTATAAGAATACAGCTTTTATTTCTCTAGGATAAGCTCAGAAATGATACTGCTGGGTCACATGATAAGTGTATGTTTATATGAAACTGTCAAATGTTTTCCAGAATGGGTAGGTTATTATCTTGTATTCCTGCTAGCAATAAAAGCAAGTTATGAGTTTCAGTTGCTCTACATCCTCACCAGCACCTGATACTGTTGGTATTTTCAATTTTAGTTATTCTAATGTAGCAGGATAATGTAATATATCTCAGTACATATTGTTACCTGTATCTCCCTAGTGATCAATGACGGTGAATATCTTTTCACTATTTGCCAATCTCGTACCCTTTTTTTGTGAAGTATCTATCTGATACTTTGCTCTGTGTGTGTGTGTGTGTGTGTGTTTTGGCAGTACTGGGGATTGAACCTGAGGGTGCTCTACCACTAAGTTACTCCACAGCCTTTTTTATTCCATTTTTATTTTGAGACATGGTCTCACTAAGTTGCCCAGGCTGTCCTCAAACTTGCAATCTTCCTGCCTCAACCTTCCAAGTAGTTGGGATTACAAGTGTGCACCACTGTCCCTGGACTTTGTATATTCTTTTATTAAGAATAATGTTGCTTAAAACAAAGAATTATGCTGCTTGTCTTCTTTTGGTTGACTTTTCAGATTTCTTTTTGTGTTCTGAATGCAAAGCCTTTATTGAGTATCTGATTTACAAATACTTTCTTCTAGTCTATAGGTTATTTTTTAATTTTAACAGTCTTACAAAGAAAGGCCAGGTGTTAGTGTGCACACCTGTAATCCCAGCACTCAGGAAGCTAAGGCAGAAGAATCACCGCAACATCGAGGCCAGCCTGCACTACACAGCAAAAGCCTGTCTCAAAAGACAAACAACTCCAAAAACACAGTCTTACAGGGAAAGCTTTAATTTTGACCAAGTCCTATATATCTTTTCTTTTATAGATCTCAGTTTTGCTGTCATGTCTAATAACTTTTTCCCTATCCTCAAGTTCCATCTATCTCCTGTCTTCTAGAACTTTCACAGTTTCATGCTTTATATTTAGATTTCGAAGCATTTCAAGTTAATTCTGAATATAAAATATGAGGTTTAGGTTAAAGTTCCTTTCTTTTATTGCATATAGGTGTACAATTGTATTAACACTATTTGTTGAAAATGCTGTCCTTCTTCTAGAGTTTCTTTAGCATCTTTGCCAAAAATAAAATGGTCATATCTGTGTCAGTCTACTTCTAAATGCTATATTCTGATCCATTTATATGAATCTAATCCTTTCACCAATGTCCCAGTATTTTGATAACTGTTGCTTTACTTAAATCTTAAATTTGAACAATATGATTCCTCATTTTTATTTTTCAAAATCATTTTAGCTATTTTAGTACCTTTTCCTTTCCATATAAACTTTAAAATTCCTTGTCTATAGTTATAAAAAAACAAGATTTTGATTAGTTATTATAAACCAATTTAAAGGCTTACTCCTTTACTATCTTGAGTCTCTCAATTCATTAACACAGTTAACTACTCATATCTTAATTTTTTCATGAAATTGAGATAAACTGATATTTTTTAGAGACCAACTTCTTAGAAGATGGTCCTATATTGAGGAATGGGCCAAAAGAGTACCCTAAGCTAGCTGCTTTTCACAACACAGAAGCCCTCTCAGCCATTTCAAGATCATACTAGCTCCTATAAATATGGTCTGCCTGTCTGATTCTTTGTGTGCCCCCTTTTCTAGCTGAACCAAACTGCGCTCATGTGGGACTTCTACAGCCGCCAAATCCAATCATGTTTCCACACTTTCTCTTGCAAACAAGAAACACATTTGGGGGGGTACTCTCTGAGATCTACTACAATTGTCTTCTTGTCCTCTCTCCTCTACTTATTCCCATATGACTCCTATATGAACACAATTCTCTACAACCTTTAAAAAGATAGTAGAGTATGTTTCCAAGTTCTGCTGAAAATAAAGTTTTTATTTTTATTTTCTGTTTTCCTTTCTTGACTCTCAGTGATTTCCAGGAAAAGGAGGACACAATGTTGAATTTCTGAAGCCATATTTGTACTAGTACATTTCTTTTTGGTGAAGGAGATAAGAAAACAACTTTAAAATGATGGAAGTTGTTGGTACATAGAAGATGCACTAGTAATAAAGACCATGGTAGTGAAAAGAAGACCATGGTCAAAAACTAAGATAACTAACTCACATGAGCATATTTTTGTTACCAGAGTTCTAGCTGGTATTGATAGTCAGCTTATGTAGGATTTGTGCTGAGCTCTGTAATAAAGCATGAGTTATTAGCACTAAATTTGGATTCTCCCTTAGAGTCCCACGTAAAGAGATCAACAAGATTAGAGAACACCATGGATTTATATGTGCTCATCTCTGGGCACCAGCAGTATTACGCAATCAAAAATGTTTTCCCCTCCAAATACTGGACAGAATGATAACTGCCTTTACTTAAGACAATCGCACTAAAATAATTCAATTTACCTTTTATATAACGAACAAAGCCAAGTTTCAAAAACTTACATAAAATGTAAAATGTTTTAATTCTCACAAAGTATTCTATTGAGTATTATTTGGTAAGACAAAATTATTTCCAAATCCCAGTCCTTGTGAGTCATACTTAATGTATCAAAAAGATTCTGCTTCTTTACCTTTTCTGGGAAGCTCTGTGTGAGCATGTACCTTTCATACTCAGTTACAGGTTTTTTAGGTGGATAAAGTGAGCCAAACAGAAATCTTGTAGGAGGCAGAGCCAAATCTCTAGGGTTAAAAAGGTAGCTGCTTACCTCATTGTGAACCCAGAGAGCTGGAGGGTGGTTTGTGTATTTCACTGCCAGTTCTATCATTCTCTCTTGTTCTAGCAGTCTGGGACTCGAACACATTGAAAACCCACCAACCACAGAGACTCCTGGGATGAACAAATCAATCCTAAAAGGAGAGGCAAATAAACGATTACTGTTAAAAGTAATTTTAAAATAGGCAACAAGTAAGCAAAATTGACAAAATTTTAGAGGGAAAAAAAAGAAAAATTACTAAAATTAAGAACAGAAAAGGGGCCATTATCACCAACCTCACAAAAACAAAAAGTATAAAGGAATTTTATGAACTATATACCAAAAATTAGTAAACTTAAAGTGCACATATTCCTTAAAAGATATAAACTACCCACTGTGACTCAAGAAGAAACAGAAAATATGAACAGATCCCCAAGACACTAAAGGGTTGAATTAGTAATTTTAAAACTCCCACAAAGAAAAGCTCAGGTCCAGATGGCATCATTGGTGAAAACATTTAAAGAATACTTATCCTTCACAAACTTTCAAAAACAGAAGGAAACACTTTCCAATTCATTCTAAAAGAGCAGTACTACTTTGATATCAAAACCAGGCAAAGATATTGCAAGGAAACTATGGACCAATTTCCCTTCTGAATAAAGACACAAAAATCCCAGGAATACAAGGTTAGTTTAATATTTCAAAATCAATCAATATGATATCAGTAGAATACAAAATAAAATTCACATGAACATTTTACTAGATGCAAAAAAGGCATTCAATAAAATACAATATTCTTTCATGATGAAAACACTCAAGAAAATAAATGAGAACTTCTTCAACACAAGAAGGAGCATCCATAAAAGACCCACAGCTGACATCAAACATAATGGCAGAAGGTTGAACATTTCCTCCCTGGAACAAGACAAGGATATCTACTCCTACCACTTCTACTCGACACTGTCCTAGGTTCTAGCCAGTGAAAGCAAGAAAGTCAAATAAAACACATTCTGATTAGTGCAGGAAAGGCATGACTTCATACACAGAAAATCCAAAGGAATTCACTGAAAAGACATTAATAAGTAAGTTCAAACAAGACTGCAGAACACAATATAAGTTTACCAAAGTCAACAGTATTTCTTCTCTACACTCGCAGTGAAAAAATCCAAATGTGAAATTTAGAAACACTTCCATTTATAATAGCATAAAAAGAACACAATTAAAAAAAACCAGTATAAGACTTGTACACTGAAATTTAAAAACATGTTGGAAAAAAACTTAAAGGTCCAAATAAATGGAAAGATATCCCATGTTCATGAGTTGAAACACTTAATATTTTTAATGGCAATACTGTTCAAATTTATCTACTGACTCAATATAACACCTACCAAAACATTATCTGATTTCTTTGTAAGAATTGACAACTCAATCAAAAAGTTCATGTAGGAAATTAAGGAAAGCCAGGATCTCGTCAAAAAAACAAATTTGGAAGACTTATCTCCTGATTTCAAACCTTACTAAAAAGCTAGAATAATGAAGACATTGTGCTACTGGCACAGTAAAGGACAGATATATACATGAAAATAAAATAATTACAAGTCCAGAAATAAATCCTTAAGTTTATGGGAAATTGATTTTGGACAAAGGTGCCAAGACAGTTTATTCAGCAAATGGTACTAGAACAATTGAGTATCCACATGCAAAATAATGAAGTTGGATTCATATCTTTTATCATATATAAAAATTAAGTAAAAATGAACATGAGTTTAAATAACAGCCAAGACATGAGTTTAAATAACAGCCAAGATAATAAACTCCTAGAAGAAAACACTGGTAATAGTGTTTTAGATATGATATCAAATCACAAATCTTACACATTTCTGACCAAATGACATAGCCACTTTATGATGTAAACTGGATGTTAAATGGAGTTATGATATGGCCCAAAATTCTACTCCTAGGTTTATAGCCAGGAGAATTGAAATTATATGTTCACTCAAAAACTTGAATACCAGTGTTCATAGTGGCATTATTCATAGTGGCCCCAAAGTGGAAAAATTCTGAAAATGTCTATGAGTTGATAAATGGATAAAATATGGTACAGCCATACAATGGAATGAAGTACTGATACATGCTATAACATAACATGCCTTGAAATTAAGTGAAAGAAGCTAGAAAAAGTAGTCAAAAATAGACCACATATTATATGATTCCATTTATATAAAATATCCAGAATGGGCAAATACAAAGAGACAAACAGTAGGTCAATAGTTGTCTATGGGGCAGGAGGATGAGAAGAGGATGGCAACTGGTATAGATTTCTTCATGGGATGACATAAATGTCCTAAAATTTGGATTATGATGATGGCTGCACACAACTGAGTAAAATAAAATCTAGTAAACTGAATACTTTAAGTAAATGTCACATGTAAATTATATCTCAGTAAAATTGTTCTTTTAAAATACGATGGCAACTGCCAAGCATAGTGGTACATACCTATAATCCCAGCACTTGGGAGGCTGAGGCAAGAGGATTGGCGTGGGTATGAAGCCAGCTGAGGTTACACAGTGAGTTTAAGGACAGTCTAAACTACCTAGTAAGACCCTGTCTCAACCAAACCAAACCAAGGGCAACAAAAACTCTTTCACTGGTATTATACCAAACTTAAACAGGCTAACATGGCCTTCTGAGTTCTGGAAGGCTCTTATATTCCTTTCTTTTCTTCTAATCACATTCTTAATACTCTAGAACTCTCTCAAGTTTCAAGAAATTCTATACTACAGAATTCATTTTTTCCTCAGTGGAATTGAAAGGCAATGCAACAAACCTGGACATACACCAAGGAAAGAAACATTTATTACGACCTGGTACCACAAAAAATTCTCAACCCCATATCTAAGAAATGTAAACATTCATTTTAAGTCTTTCTTTCTTTCTTTCTTTCTTTCTTTTTTTTTTTTTGCCACAAAGAAGCAAAAAGCATCATCTCTCTCTAGTTGTTACCTTACCAGGGGACTTCTCTGAAAAGGACAAGATGCTTTCTACTGGTTAGGTCTATCACCTCAAAATATACTGTTCTCTAATCTATGGTTTTAACTATTTGCTTATTATTATAGTCTTTAAAAAACAGCTCTGGATTGGAAGTGCTCCAGGAAAGCTCCCTAGCTTACTCCCACCCACTTTCACTGTACTCCTTCCCATGCATACTAACTTACCTTTAATTTCAGAGAAGTCAAAAATTTATTAATACTGTTGCTATATGCTATCAGGAGACACACAAAATATTCACTGTTTCCATATTTGAAAAATAAATCTATTTTTGCTTCTTAGTTTCCTGAACTAGAGCGCCCTCTCCTGTGCAATGCTGATAAAGATCTTCTCAAATAAATCAAAGGAGTCTTCCCTAGTATAACTCTGAAAAGCCATCTTCAGAATAGACAACTCCTTGATACAGAAAAATTCAAAGTACATTAAAAACCCCATCTGAACAGATTTTTAAAAATATGAACAACATGTATTTCATAAAACATCAGTCCAAGAAAAACTCCTCTAAAAACACCTTTACAGGGTTAGCACCCTGAGAGCCATGAGGGGAGGTGCCCACTGTAAGTTCAGAACTGAAGAGGCCAGGCATGTGACATGTCCATGACCACCTCTTGACACCACAGGCAGCTAGACCCATCTATAGAGGGAGCCCCAGGACCTAACACAGAGCAGGGAAACCATGGTCAAATGACAATGCTGTACCGTAAGAGTCCAAACTCTAGTCCCCTGCCTCAGCACTCAGAGCTGCTCACTCACTCACCTGTGCAAACACACTGGCAAGCCCCTGCCTCTATGGACAGGCACCATGGTATAGTGGTGCCTCGGTCACCAACGATTTTGTTTACAAACAATGTGGTTTACAAACAGATGCACTTGGCAAAACTTTTTGATGCAAACTCTGCATCGGGTGACAAACATGACTGTGGCCATCTTTCCCACCCAAACACAAACGTGGTCATCATTTTCAAAAATGGAGTAAATTCATGAACCCAGGCACCACTTTGATGGAAGGAAAATTAGCACATACATAACAGTCAAATCTATAGCAAAACCTGCTTAGAGTAGAGAGACAGACAAAGGAAGTAGCAGCTACTTGTACTAAGAATGGAGGATTTAAGACTTCACAGAGCACATGTTGCTTAAACCAAGTTGTAAATGACACTGAATGCAGTGGAAGACAGGATCTGAGCAAAGAGCCAGTGAATGCACTGCCGTCTACATGTGACTGTCTGAAAGTCAGGGCTGCTGCTGCATGTGGCTGTGCAGGTTGGATGCCGTGTAATACACAGAGAGGCCCTGCTCTGAAACAGGCATAGAGTCTGTCTCTAATCTTGCTGCCCTCATTCGCTTCACTGAGAAAACATCTCGGCCGTGCTTCCCCTCAGGCGGTATCCTTCGCTCAGTCAGCATGAGGTAAGTACAGTGCGGCGTCAATGGCGTCACAGTGGCAAGGCACATTCACCTACTTCACCTTGGCTGCCATGCTTCTAGCCAACAGCTTCCCTGCACGGAAACTGACCCAGCAGCCAAGAACTGAACTGGTCCCCAGGGTCTCACCAGCACAGAGAAACTATCTGACTGGGTGAAATGCTAACGATAACCAAATTAATAAAGTTAACAGGCACTGTGCTAAACACTTATCCCCAAACGTCAGAACACTACTACTCCCTCTTTAATCAGGTGAAAACTGAAGCCCAGAGAGAGGCAGAAGCTGCCCCGAGCACACACAGAACCACAAGCATGTGAGGCAGGCAGTCTACACAAACACGAGGCTGCTCGGCCTCATGCCGGGGATGGGTTCTACCCACAGCAGTGCAGCCATTGCAGCAGACAGGCAACGAGTGCCACACTGGAAGAGGGAAGCTGTACCCTGCCTGAAGATGGCATGCTCTGCCCACCTCCAGGGAGAAGAAATTCGGACAAGGTGAGGAGCAGGATTCTCCGAAGAGCTGGCTGCTAAGCAAGCAGTATGCCCACCAATGAGAAGAACCCTAGGTTTTGGCCTGCTCATGTGACGTTTTTTAAGGTGGTTTCTTCTTGGACCTTTTTCTCTGGGTTTGACTGCTGAAGTTCCAGGAACTGGCTTCCAGGTGCAGAAACCAGTCCCCTAGAGAGGGGCCAGTAAGCCCACAGAGGGCCCCTGTGACTCACTCTAGGCCTGTGGTGAAGGTGTCTACCTGTGGAGCTGCAGTCAGACCTCCAACTGGTCACAGGCAGCGTTCTTTTACTTACTTACAGTTGGATCTGGAACCTCATCCTGAAAGTCTGACAGGTGTCAGAGGAAGTCATCAGTTAAAAAATCAGAGATGTGGAATGGAACTGTGACCCAATCTTCTGTCCTGGAGATGAGATTAAGAGCAAGCCTCGCCTTTACAGACAGTGGCTCTCTGCTCTGATAATCCTAACTATACAGACTGCACAGCAGGCATTTCCCAACTCTCTTCTCCAAAGTGCCAAACAGAGGCTACTACCAAGCTACTGATACAGCATCCCAGCCAATCTAGCAACAGTACAGAATAGGTGGACATCACCAACCTAAGCAAAATTGCCATTCTGAAACTATAAAGTCAAATATTCAAAGGAACTCACAACCCCTAGAGCTATACAATAAGCCAACAGTAAGAGTGCAGTCTTTTAAAGGGGGATGGCCCAGACGCAGGAATAAGTGCTGACCTACACTACACTCACAGAAAAAGGGTAGTGCCAACCAGCTAATCACCACCACTCCCACTCTTGCTTCAAGGGTCAGGGACATACAAAAACCAGTGCTCAAGTCAGGGAAGAGACCAAATGCATTCACTGGGATGACACGCATAACAAGTGCTAGCACACTTGCAGGTGTACCACGGTGACAGCAGCATAACCAACACCCGGGCTTTGTCTGTGCAGGAGGCTGGGGTCTGAGTCTCAGAATTCCGAGTTGAATGCAGAGACAATACTGTACACAGGACACAAACAATTCCACAGACGGGAAATGTGGAAAAACAGATCATTACAATTAAAGTTTCCACTTTTCAATGTAATAACTGCTAAACCATTTTTGAAGGGTAAATATGTTGCCCACCCCCTAAAACTAACAAAATACATTTAATATGTCTCACTGAACATGTGCAAAGATTGCAGTAAATTGCTTCACAAACGCAAATTATTGCAATCAGCATCTTGTTTTCTAGTTCTAAATTCAAAGCAAACTATTAACACAAGACTGCTAACTCTTGCTATTATCACACTTGCTATTATCACACATCTTCCTCCTAACAAAACCACATTTCCAGATGGACTGCCAAAATTAGTCAAGTAACTCCTACCAAGACTGACATGCCAGAAATTCACTTAGAAATGAATGCTTTATTTAAATAAAGGACACACACCCAAACACACCTTTCCTTAGGAAATTCAAGTTGCTTTATTTACAATTCAACTTGAATTGCAGCTCAGTGAGGCCATTCGGAGAAATAGTGGGACAGCTGGGCTGTTAGTCTGTCGGCATACTGATTAGTCCTCAGAGTCAAATGGGACAGACTTAGACAGAAAGAGAAAGAGAGAGAGAGAGAGAAAGAGAGAAAGAGAGAAAGAGAGAGAGAGAGAGAGAGAGAGAGTGTGTATGTGTGTGTGTGTGTGTGTGTGTGTGGCGGGGGTTGACTGAGGAAACCTGAAAATAAATTATGCAACCTATTTAAACTCAACCCAGAAAGCTATGAGTGATATAGGAATTCCATTGAGAGGATGGTCAGCCCTGTCTAATATAATGGGTTAGTCTTTTTCAGACTACTTTGTCTAATCTGTATTAGATACAAAGATGACTAATTTTTAGAAATGTATGAATCCCCAGCAACACATGAGTAAAGCAGATTACTGCAGTGCATTCTGTTAGCAAGCATTCCTGCAGAACATAATTATCAGTGCTCTTGGTTCCCAGCACTAACTGCTTTGATTGAAATCAGAAGACACAAAACTTTTCATATATGACTGAAAGAGAGGGTCAGAGGCTCAAGTCAAAGAAGGAATCAGATTCTTTATGTTAAAAAAGGCCCACCATGAACAGAAATGACCTAGAACTCTCCTCCTGGGGAACGGCTAGCCACAAAGTTCTCTCTAGAAGATAATACACAGTTACCCCTTCTATTTGATATCACCTTCTAAAATATACATCCCCTGAAACCGAAAAGCCGCTTACCACTGGCCAGCTTTAAAAGAAAAATCTCTATCGGCAACAAGCAAGCGGAGGCTCTTCACTGACGGTGATGCGCTGGCAGTTCCACACACCTTAGCTGATGCCACGACCTAGAAGGAGATGAACTGTGGCTCAGGTTAGTGTGCACAGAGCAGGAGGGACAAATGATGGTTTTCTGGGAACCAAGGGTTTTTTTGAAATATATAAAGATGTGGTTTTTTGAAATTTGCCAAACAAGGTAAAGCACGCTTTGCTTTAATTCTACTCACTATCAGGTGAGCATATTTTAATTAAATCTTTTTGAGAAACTTGCTACATAATCTTTTTCTGCATACAAAAATCATCCTGGGTCAAGGACATAGCTCAGTGGCGAGGTCCTGAGTTCAATTCCTGGTACCAAAAACAAAACAAAACAAAAACAAAAACAACCAAACAAAAATTTCTCTTACAGGGACTAACTAGCATTTATTAGGGGAGTGTTATGGTTTATGTCTAGATGTCCCCCCAAAGCCTCATGCCGTCATAGATGGGGCTTTTTCAGAGGTGGCTGAATCTAGAGTGTGTGACTGATTCATGCTGCAATGCTACGATTAAGGGAGCATGATTACTAAATCAGTCTACTGACTGGATTGGCACTGCCCTAATCCTGGTAGACTGGATACAATATAAGGGACCTTCTGCCTGCCATGAACTGTTTTTCCTCTGCCATGCCACCCTGCCTTGGAGCTAGCAAATGATGGGCTGAAACTTCTACAAACTGTGAGCTAAATAAGCCTTTTTGCCTTTAACTTTGGGTGTTGGATATTTTTTTGTCTCAGCAATGAGAGGAAAGTGACTAAGACAAAGAATATCTTTCCTGCGCAATGCACTGGGTTAGGCACTCTGGAAAGAACTCAGGGGACTGGAACCTGTAAGCAGTCCCACCTGGCATCAAGTTTCCATGGAAGCCAGCAAAGCAAGGCCCACTGTGCGCTTCTCAGTGTGTAAGGAGCTTATTAAAATTAAAATCAAGTACTCAAGACTTTTTTTAGTAGTTTTACAGACCTACTGTGTGTCTGTTGAATCTAATAGTAGAAAAATTGGGTTTATGTTCATGTCTTTTACTATATTTTACAAAATATAAACAATTCACAACCTTAAAAAAAGAACAACAAGGGCTGGGGATTTAGCTCAGTGGCACAAGCACCTGACAAGTGCCAGGTCATGACTTTGATCCCTGGTACCAAAAAAAAGAACAAAAACAGTTCTTCCCTACCGACAGTCCAAGAGATATATTCTAAATGGCACATGTGATTTCCATTCAGCATCCCTCAAATTCAAAACGTCTCTACTTCATTCATTTTTTCTTCTGCCTTGTGCTTCTCTTCCTCCCCTAAACCTGGGACATCGTCACAAGTGGAGAAGAAAGAACAGGACTCTTT
>RJWT010018669.1:0-18896 GCA_004365215.1 Cuniculus paca
ATTCAGATTGATGTAACCTGCAAAAGTATCTTTCAAAATTGATGGAAAAATAAGATACTTCCATGATAAAGAACAACTGAAGGAATTCATGACTAACAACCAAACCCTACAGAGAGTGCTGAAGGATATTCTAGAGAGAGATAAAAATGATCATGGTTCCAGGAATAGCAGCAGAGGGGGATCGCCAAACAGGGCAGGCAATTGAATGGAGGGGAAAAATCTGGGGCCAACAACAGGAGGATAGCATGGCAGAGATGAGCCAATACATGCCATTTGTAACCATTAATGTAGACGACCTCAATTCACCAATAGAAAGAAACACAGGGAGAGTGGATCAGGAGACAAGATCCATCAATATGCTGTCTACAAGAAACACAATTACCTTGAAAGGAAATTCATAGACCAAAAGTCAAAGAAAATAAACAATGTTCCATGTGACAGGAAACCAGAAAAAAAGCAGTGGTAGCTTACCCATCAACCACAGAATGGATAAGAAAGATATGGTGTTTTTATATAATGGAAGGTTGAGGCACTTGTAGGTAAATGAATGCAACTTGACATGTTTATGGATGAAATGGTTCTGACTCATGGGGTGAACATTGTGTTGTCTTCTAGCATAAAAATACTGAAGGAGTTAATGGGATTCAAAATGTACAATAGATACTACTTAAGTGATAAAGGAGAAACATCTAAAAAGGGAAGATGGTAACCACTGTTAATTTCCCATGATCTTATTTTGAATTCCTGTATTGTTTTCATAGTTCTGTTAGGTTTGGTTTTATTCTGTCTTGTTCTATTTGGTTTTACTGTGTCTGATGGTATGGGCAGCAATTTTAAAGATAACAGGATGCATTATGGTAGCCATTGCTGATTTCCTATTATCTGATTTTGAAATCCTGTAATGCTGTCATTCTTTTGTTTTGATTGGTTTTATTCTGTTTTGTTTTGTTCAATTTTACTATGTCTATTTGAAGAAAACAAGAGACACTGTGGTAGTCATTGTTGATTTCATAGTATCTTGTTTTGAAGTTCTGTATCACTTTATTCTGTTCTGATTAGCTTTATTCTGTTTTGTTTGGTTTGGTTTTATCCTCTTTAAAATAAAATAAAATAAAATAAAATAAATAAAAATATGTAAATATTAAAAACATTAATTAAATAACCACTATTGTTCATTTTTCAATCTTCATTTTCTTCAAATCCATCACTTCTACCATAACCTAAGGATGACTAAGTGCTCAAAATCTCAGTAGGACACACTGGTCTCATTAAAATAACTTTCAAAGTGCTATTACCATAAGATTTACCTATTTCTTCCTAAGACTAAACTGCAAATACACATAAAACTCTTCAGTGACTGCTTATTATCTGAAGAATGGTTCCAAATTCCTGTAAAGGGTATATAGTACCCTTAATGTTATGAATTACTTCTTTATAACCAGTATTGCATTTTTCATTCTCTAAATCTTACATCATTTTCCAGTGATGTAGAACACTTGGAACACTCTACTACTTCATATCCTGTGCTTTCATTTATATGAACATGTTTTAATTCTACTTGGGATGCCCTCAATCTAAAACAAACTATAACTTTACTGGAGAATTTCTCCTTATATTTGTGGTTCTGAAGTGATCACTTATTTTGTGCTACAGCTGTGTCTTACGCACACCTGTATTATTATAAATATTTTATTAAATATACTAGTGTTCAAGTTTATTTCCTCCCCTAACTCTCAGTACTGTGGATGGAATTTATGTGTGCATGTGTGTGTGTGTGTGTGTATGTGTGTGTGCATGCTCTATTTTTTACTCCTTATGCTTCATCACCATTAGTATCCAACCAGTACTTGCAAAATCGAGGTAGATGAGTATACAAATAATTTTAGAATAAATTTTACATTAAAGATAATTTGATGACTATTCTAAAAGAAAAGTAACAATGTATGCATATATTTTGATTTTATAGAGAGGGAGGTAACAAGTAAAATATAATTATGATCTACTTGCAACTTTAATAATGATCTGTGATTTTTTAAAAAAAATCACAAAATATTTGTTTTCTGAAGGCTTTTACAAAAAGGAAATAGCCTCAAATATAGCCCTTCAAAATAGTGTAAAAGCTTTGACAGTGGAGGAGTTGGAATTTTATTGAGTCAGGATAAAATGACATGATTTTTTAAAACAGATGAAAGCCTGTATTTGGATAATGTTTTACATAGTTGCAAGTTCTTTACCCTTTCACTTCAAAAGAAATTATGATATTTATCTCACTTGACATTGAATGAACAAGGAAAGCTTTGGTTTAGGGACAGTTCCAAAACAACATTTAAATAAAAGATTGCATATCAGTTTTAAAATATTTGTTCTGAAACTATAAAACAATCCTCTTTTAATTTGTCAAGATACCAAAGAGGAAATTGTACTAAACAGCTATGGATTTTTACTCATATTGTCAAATCCATACATCTAAATTAATAATGGAAATAATTTCAAAGTTATAATTGCCTTTGAAAATATGAATATAGTTTAATAAATTACTGCAAATCAGGAAAACTTTCATCAGTTTTCAAGAATTCAAGAAAGTATTCAAAAAAGAATACATCTCCATCCTATTCAATGCTAAGGATTATTCATACACACATATTCACTTCAATACTGTACCTCCTAGATTAATCCATTTAATAGTAATTCTCAACTACCATTTATCATCAATTCAAAGATGCATTTTTTCAGGATTCAATGTATCTATACTGGAAATGCATAGTCAATTGACAACATCACATTTTTAATTGACAGAACTTATTAAATTTTATTTCAAAATCAATTAATTGTTCAGGCAGCTTATAAAACATGGGGATCTTAGATATTTGAATACATAAAGTTAAGTGCCTAGTATTTGACTATTTTTTCACTGTCAAGTGATAACTGAACTAAAAAGGCGATTCCAATTTTCTCATCTCCAGTATCACACTGTATTTCATCTTTCCTAGACATACCAAGATGAATAGTTCAGCAAAAGGAAGCCGATATTGTTCAAACAAAAGAAAACCTCACTAAATTTCTTGCATCTGAATTTTGAGTTGCCATTTGAATAAATGGTTATATTGCCATATATTTTGATACTTCACCATGACATAAAAATCATTAAACCCAGGAAGAAGCCATCTGGATAATAAAATTATTGTTTCCTTCTCCAACACAGTCATCACGGCTGCTGAGTATGTATAAAGGCCTTCAAAAAACATGTTTAGGATAAAAATTAGACTTTAACTGCTTCCCCTCATTCACAACCCTAGACAGCTGACTGTTTGCTAGATCACTCTATTTTTTGCTGCTAGTGCTTTTCTACATTATGTAATATGATTCTGTTAGTTCTTAGAGCCACTGTATGTAGTTGTTAGACATCACAGTATTCAGTCTTATCATTCTCAATTGCCCCAAGACTTTCATTTGAATCCTGAAACTTACTCCTTTATTTCTTCTTCCAACTCCTTCATATCATCTGTTCCTTTCTGTCATCATAGCATGCACTTCCCTGACACTTCCCTATTGCTTTAGGTGATTCATGTTCTGTTCACGAATCTTCCTAACATTTTATGAATTCCATGATTCATATTTCTTATTTTATAGGACAATTCCTATTAAAGGATCCTTTTCAACCCCTCCCTAAAGTGTCCCTTGATTGTGCTTCCCAGCTTGCATCCTAGTGCTCATTTTTTATTTAACTGTACAGTAAAGAAGAAGAGTTGCTTCTAAAGAACTTTAAAAACTGCCAAATAATCTTCTGAAACTTAATTATACTTTTCGGGTCATTTGGTTGAGTTGTTTATATTTTGCATCACTAAAAATGTCTTGAATGTAGTCTATCTTACTATTTAAAGAGTTTTCTTAGAAATTTCTAGGAATGAGATATGTAAAAATTCATGTTCTTTAAGCTTTAAATACATATTTCTAAATTGCTTTCTAAAAAGGAAACACAATTTAGGTCCCCAGCAACTTGTATGAGACTCCATTTTACCCCATTTTCAACATCATTTAATGCTGAAAGCTTTAAGATATTGCTAATTTGATGGATTAAAAATATGTTTTTGCTTTTAATTTGTATAGTGGATTTCAAATTGTATGCTAATTTTAAATACATCATATATATTTAGAAGTGTATAATCACATAATTTTACTTCTGTCAAAAAATAATAAGTTTTTACTCTCATGTATTTAGGTTTCAATGTTTATAATTTGTATAAACTTATGTTAAAAATATTAGTATGTCAACTTTTAAAAGGTATGTTTAATTTTTCTTTCTTTTTTTTTTTTTTTGGCACTGGGAATTGAACTCACAACCTTGCACTTGCCAGGCAGGCACTTAGGCTGCTGAGCTAAATCCCCAGCTGTTTAATTTTTCTTATATGGTATTTTCAAATAAAAGTATTTGACATGCATATTTACATTTTCTAATGTTATGATTACTAGGCAATAAAAGTATTTCCATTTATAGAGGTACAGCAAGTATTTCTATTTTCATCAATCTGAACTGTTTATTAATATAAATTACAAAGCTCTCCCAAAATTTGTTTTGTTAAAGGATGAGATGAAGAATTTTCCATAAAATTTAACTATCCTTCAGTTAAAAATTTTAGATTGAATACAGTGCTTCATTTTCTTTCTGAGAATTTACTGAAATGACAACAAAAAGATAAAAACAGAAGAAGCCCACAAAGGAAAAGACAAGTAGAGAGAAACAACCAAATGTTGGAATCTAGAAAGCAGATAAAATTGAGTAATTGAATTAGCAGATTTAAAAGTTTAAACTCAAACATACAGTTGAAGACCTTCAGATGTAAATCTCTTGTGGCTCACCTACACTGAGGTGAGTAGCAATTTGCCTTAATCTGCTAATTCTAGCATTATAAATATCCCAAAACACCTCACAGACACACCCCAAGAGATACCTATCTAAATATTGGGCACCTAATAGCCCAAACAAATTAAATATGATGTATTGGTACAGGAATTAAGGAATTTTCTGTATATCAAATGGTGAACTTGCTTCTCTTAATCAGTTCATGAAATTTTGTTAAATCATATTAAAACTTCTAGGCAAAAATCAGAAAATTTCTCCTTTGTTGAATCTAACCAGTTGAAGACATAAAGATGTAAAAATTAACATTGTCTCAACTGAACTATTACGAAAGTTGATCCTAGAAACACAGATACTGCCAAAAGTCCTTTCCATGCAGTGAGCTTTTTAGTGGTTTATTTACAGTTGAGGGACAGGAGGCATTAGATGAGAAATGTCTAGATTTAGAGAAAAGAATAAAGTAATTTAAAGGAACATATGATATAAGAAAAATACTTTAAAAATCCATTATCATCTGTGAAAGATAAAGCAATTTTTTTAGTGAAAATGAGAGTGACTATGGAAATAGAAAACATGAGAGAAAAAAGTAGGAGAAAATTAAAAGAGAGGAAAGACAATCCTCAGAAAATTTAACAAGAATAACAGAAGATAAACTGCTAAAAAGTAGAAAAGACTATTAGAGAATCTGTCCAAAGTTATATGACTTAAGTGAAAAGAGTTTGAATAAAAACAAACAAAAGTGAAGGAAAAGAATATAATGCTCTAGGCTAAATCAGGCCTTTCCAAAATTTAGTTTTGAATATGCTTGTAATTAAAACTAGAACCTTCAAAGAGGTAATAATGTTAAAATATGACTGGTGTCCTTGCAAGAGGAGATTAAAACACAAATACACATACAGGAGGGATGATATGAAGACACAGAAGAAAATCCGCAATCTAAGGTAAGAGGGTCTCACAAGAACCCAACCTTGTAGATCCCTTGATCTTGGACTGTTACCTTCCATTATGATTAGAACATAAATTTTGAGCATTTAAGCCACTCAGTCTATGAAACTTTGCTGTGAAATCCCATTCAAAGCAATATAAACTGCTTAAGAAACTTGCATATATCTGAAAGATGGCCAAATTAAAATCATGTGCCAGTCTTGTGAATAAACAACAAGATCCGTGATAAGAAATTTTATAAAATTTTACAACACAAGAAATAAAGGAGCCAAAAAAGTATCAAAGAAAGGTTAACACATGCACAGGACAGATAAGGTACTAGAATTTCACTTGGCTTCTGAAGCACAATACTAGGAACAAGAAAAGAAATAAGCACTTTTAAAATCTTTGAGGTAAGAATCTAAATGAGAATACTGTATCAATGCAATTATCAGTTATATAGGGAGACAAAATAAATACATTTGTATATATGCAAATTTTCAAAAATTTCATTTTCCATGAATCATTTTTTAAACAAAATACTGGGAAGAGAAAGAAATTAAGGGTATCAGGGTACTGTGAGATATAGAAAGTAAAGGACCAAGTAGAGTAGAAAAGTGAAGCATATCACAGAAACGATGGTGAAAGAAGGCTCTAGAAGAGCAGGGTACAGCAGGTCTAGAACAAAACAAATTTAAGGGGGTCATTTATAGCAAACTTGATAATTTTAAACACAGAGAGGACCTTGTACTAATGGGAAAGCATTGAGTAATCAATTAGAATTGGTTCAATAAAGAGCTAAGCAAATTAAAATAATGGCAGTTCTTAATTTAAGGAAAAACAGTTGAAAAAGAAGGAAAATTGACAATGATTCTATTCTAAATAATGCTTAAATGACCACGATTATGTTAAGCAACAATTATAATATGATATCAGTAGAGGAAGAAGACAATTTTTTAAGAGCACAAGATTAAAAAAAAAAAAGAAAACAACATTACTTATACTCATTAAAAGAAATCTGACAGACAAAAGAGCTGAGATAAAAACAAAAAAGAATTGAGATTTGGAAATGATCATCACTTTTCATGGGAATATGATGAGGAATACTAAGCAGAATATAATTATTTAATGTAAGAACTCCCATACAATTATTTTACTTTTAAAAAGGTATACATATGTAAAATTGGCAAACAATTTAAATAGCAAAACCCAATTTTCCATCACTATTTACTGAATAACTTTCTTTCAAATCCTCACAGTCTTTGATCTATACATGTAGCATTCTAAATTACTATTTAGAATCACTTTCAGAGCCTATTTATAGTATTTTATTCTTATACTCTATGGTTTTACCAATCTTAAACTATTTTCAAGATCATGATATTACAGTAAGTTCTAATGTTGGGCAAATTTAAATTTCCATTAGAATTCATTTTTATCTGATTTCCCTTACATAACCATTTTGTCAAAATTTTAAAAAGAAAGTCATTAAAGCTACTAGTCATCTGTCTCAGATGCTTGTAGCCTGAGTAGAATAAAAAGGAACAGAGGAAGGATCACTTTTGCTTCTTTCTGGGAGCTCCAGTCTTTCTCATTGCCTTTTGATGTCATCGCTTGCCTTCCAGCTCAGACTCCAACCTTCCAATACAAGGCCTTTGGCTTCCCGTTGCAGACTCCCACATGAATCTGTATTAACCTCCAGGCCTTCAATTTTTGACTGAATTCTCTTGCTCTCCAAAGCACAGACAGTCCTTTTGCATTTTTTCACCCTTGACTCTGCATGTAGTCGTTGTAAGCCTACCTTAGAAATCCTTTATACATCATATATAATTAAGTGTGATCATACCGTATTATATTGTATTATATTAAATCTGTTCTACTAGTGAACCCTAATTGTTCTAGTCCTACTTTTAAGAGAAATTGGCTCTGTAATGTTCACAAATGAATCATTGAATATAAGTGACAGTAATAATAACAATAATAATAACACATTTAAATATTAACATACTTCTATTTCCCACATAATACATTTTAGAAAACATGCATGGCAGCCCAAATCTGTAAAATTAGATCCCCAGATTTAAAGTTTAAAAGGTGAATTTTCCTACATATACTCCATCAGTCAGAGGATGTCAATTTGGCAAGTGCATGAGGACATCTTTGCCTTCATGGCTGCCAGCAGGTAACATTAGCCTGCAATGGCTTGAAAGTAAATGATGAGGACTTCTGGAAAGATGATGGAAGAGTAAGCAGCAGAGTAAAAAGTCGCTCTGAGAGAAACAGTTCAGATGCTGGCATAGAGCATCATAGGGAGAACGGGAAGGAAGGAGTGGGTCCCCTGGATCCAGGAAGAATCTAAAATGTGAATTGAAGCCCACAGAGAGAGTAAAAAGAAAAACTTAAATGAAGAAGACGGTGGTAGCTGGTGGGGCCTTAGCCTGCCTGGAGCCATACTCACCCTGCCAGAGGAGCTGTTGAGACTGGGGATGCGGGATCACGGTAGCAGTTGATGCTGGAGACAAAGAGGTCTCTGCAGAAAGGCACAGCAGTGGAAGAAAGTGGTAGTTGTGGAGGTCTGCACTGGCTGGCGGTGAGTGCACAAGACTCAGTCCTCCCACGGGTGTCATTGCCTGGGAAACATTTTGGAGTTGGGCAGGAAAATCCCAGGGTTAGGACTGCTGCCAGCTTCTTCCAGCAGCTCCAGTTTAGGTATGGACCCGAAGAAGTTTCTTGGACTGAGTCACACTCCTGTGCATGTTGCAGAGAACATCCTGTAGGTTCCTAACCAGCGCAGTTCCACAGGCCCTGGCTGGTTGCACTTCTGTGAAAACTCCAAGGGCCCTTGTGGGCCAGTACCCAGCTCAGTGCAGAAGCACTGGTGCCCACCATCAGATACCCATAGTCAACACTGGCTAGAAAAACCAAAGAATCTCACTTCAGAGAAATTGTAGCCAATGCCAGAAGTGCCTGGGACCCCAGTACCCACGTGTATGGAAGAAATCAGGAATATGTCAAGACAAAGAAGGAAAAGGCAGTCTCTGGAATCCAGCCCAACCAGTGCAAGTCCAGGAGAGGTAAACACAGAAGAGATCGGGAGTCACACACCTGAAATGTCTGAAGTGATGTCAGCTCAAGTAAACAAACAACTTCATGAGGCTATAAAAGAAATTAGAACAGAAATACTATCCCAGGTAAAAGAAGAAATGGAAAACATAATAAAAGAATTACTATGCAACTCTAAAGACACAAATAAAAAAAAAGAAGAGCATAGGAAAATGAAGGAAACCATGAAAGAACAATATAAAAGAGATTTAGAATGCATGAAACACATTCAAAGAGATATCCAGGAAATTAAATACTCCACTGAAAGCTGGTAAAACCACTTGAAAGAAACTGAAAATAGACTTTCAAACCTTGAAGACAGGTTTGGAGCTTGTGATTGCGAAAGAAAAGATCTCTTAAAAATAACAAAGAATCAGGAAGTAACAATTCAACCGCTGCAAGACAACTCAAAGAAACATAACTTAAGAGTTAAAAATGTGAGTGAAAAAGAAGGGGTCAAGACAAATGACATCAGGACTTTATTCACAGAAATAATTTTGGAGAACTTCCAAAGCATGGGAAAAGGAAGTGACATTCAAATAAGTGAGGCATATAGAACTCCAGCTAGCCATAACCAAAACAAATCTACACCCAGACATATAATAATCAAGATCCCAGAAATTCAACTCAAGAACAGAATATTAAAAGCTGTTAGAGAAAAGAAACAGATCACCTATAAAGGAAAACCCATCACAATCACAGCAGACTTCTCAACACATACCATCAAGTCAAGAAGAGGCTGAAGTAAGGCAAGTCCTGAAAGAAAACAACTTCCAACCCAGACTGATGTACCCTGCAAAACTATCTTTCCAAATTAATGAAGAAGCAAGATACTTCCATGACAAAGAATAACTCAAGGAATTCATGACCACCAAACCAACCCAACAAAGAAAACTAAAGGACATTCTAGAGAGATTAAAAAGAACCACAGTCTCAGGAACAACAGAAGAGGGGGACCATCAGGTAGGGGCAGTCAATTGAATGGAGAGGGAAAATAGGGAGCCAATGGCAGGAAAATAGCATGGCAGAGATAACACAGTGCAACAGCCCATAACTATTAATGTAAATGGCCTCAATGCACCAATAGAAAGAAGCACAGGCAGAGTGGGTCAGGAGGCAGGATCCATCAATATGCTTTATACAAGAAACACATTTAACTAGAAAGAAAATTCATAGACTAAAAGTCAAAGGAGAGAGAACAATGCCCTGTGTGACAGTGAGCCAAAAAAAAAAAAAGTAGGGGTAGCTTACCCAGCAACTGAAGAATGGATAAGAAAGATATAGCATTTTATGTGGTGGAAACCTACTCAGCTGTGAAGGAAAATAACCTCAAGGCTCTTGTAGGTGGATGGAGACAACTTGAGATCATGCTCATGGATGAAATGGTTCAGAGCCATATGGGTGAATTTTGTGTTGTCTCCCTAGTATAACAAACTAAAGGAGTTAGTGGGATCCAAAATGCACAGTGCATATTGGGAAAGTCAAAAGGGAGGAATTATCAAAAAAGGGAAGGAAGTGACCAATGTTAATCTATCATCATGATTTGAAACTCATATTGTCTCCATTGTTATGATTAGTTTCATTTTATTCTGATTTGCTTGATTTTATTATACTTGGTGGCATGGACAGCTATTTTAAAGATAACAAAATATGTAATTGCAGCCATCAAGGATGTCCAATTATCCTGTTTAGAAACCTTGTATTGCTTTCATTGTTTTGTTTTGATTGATTTTACTGTATTCTGTGTTGTTTGATTGCATTATATCTGAAGATATAGGCAACTATTCTGAAGATAACAAGAAGCATTATGGTAGCCACTGCTGTTTCACTAGTGTCTTGAAGTTCTGTATTGCTTACATTGTTTTGCTTTGTTTGTCTTGTTTTGATTTTTTTACTGGTTTTATTTTATTTTATTTTGTTTGATTTTATTTATCTTTGATGGTATGGGCAGTTATACTGAAGATAACAAGAGGCATTATGGTAGCCATTATTGATTGCCTTTTACCCTGTTTAGAAGTCATGTACCATGTTCATGGTTTTGTTGTGATTGACTCTACTCTGTTTTATTTTGTTTGTATTCTTTCAAAATAAAAATAAAAACTAAAAAAAAAATCAATGATGAGCAGATGCTGTATGAAACAATGGATTCAGCACACAAGGAATGTTCTAGTTATGACAGAGCATGTACAATATTGATAAGGCTAGAGTTGCATGTGCAGTATGGAAAATCATTAGTTTGTAGAATGTGAGATGTAATTTTAGGTATCTAATCCTTATAATACGAGTAGTAACCATGATTAAAGTATGTTTTATATCTTCCTTTAACCTTTAATCTCTTACTTTTTGTGACATCAACACATCATAAATGTATTTGAAGCTATTTTTATTAAAATTCCGTGAGTATATTCAAATCTTCTTTTGACAGTTAATCTACAATGAAATGGCACTTTTCGTCTTTTTCTTATTGGATCAAAATTCCACCTTAAAAAAACTTTGAACCTCAGGACCTTTTTGGCAAGTTTAAAGTGTACCCCAAAACATCTGGGTTTAACAACAAAAGCAAAAATCATAAATACTGGTACATATAATGGATATGAAAAACCAAACAGGCTTCATGAAATGCTTCTTGCTACTCATATACATAGAAATTGATTCTCATGAATATTTTTGATAATTTAACCATACTAAAATTTTTATCTCATATAAATAAATATGTAGTTTAGTTCCCTTGCAATTATTTCTATTATTTTTCAGAAAAAAGACTCTAAAGAAATACAAAGTTGTGATTTTCATATATACGACCTTATCTAGGTCTATTATCAGATCTCTACAGCTAAAAAAATATTTTATTTGATGGCTTAACATATGAGCCTGTGCCATGCTTGCTGTTGATTTATAAGGTGTCTTTGCATTAAAATCTTTGCATTAAAACTTTTGCCCATGGTTACTCCATTTTAGTCTAGAGAGCTCAAGTTAGTCAGTTGTTTGACAATTCTCACTGAAGTAAAGTAGCTCAAATTTTTTTAAAATTTATATTATTACTCCCCTAATATGCTCATTATTTTACCCTTTAAATTCTGTATGTTCTCCCAAAGTCAAACACTAGACCTGCCTTAGACAACATGAATAAGACAAAGTTAAAACATTGCTTCACAAAAGTTTTTTCTATATAGGGTTATTTTCTGTGGAATGCATTAGAGTTTTAAAGATTGTCAAGGTAAGTTAACAGTACATGTAAGTTTCTTCACTTTTGTCCTTTGGATGTGGGGAAAATGGGAAAATGTTGGGCAAATAGCACAAACATTCAGTTATAAGATGAAGAAGCTTTAGAAGATCTAACTGACAACATAAAAGCTATAGTTAATCATATTGTATTTGTCATTTGAAATATCATAATAAAAGATTTTAAGCTCCCTTAGACTACACATATCAAAAAAAAATGGGTGATGGAGGATGTGTTAATTTGACTGTGATAATTTGCCAACTATATGTGTATTCAATTATGTTTTTGAATATCTTAAAAGGGTAGACTTTTTATTTTCTAAATAAACATTTAAAAAGGAAAACCTTCATTACTTTAAAAATACAAAATGAAAAAGACTTTCTTCAAAAGCCTTTTCTTGATGAAGGGAACATTATCATATGTGAATCATGACTATGTCTCTACAATGTCTTATGTACAATCATAATAAAATATATAAAAGTGGAACAAATGCTACAGAGACACACTGAGATATGGCTTTTAGCAATTCAGCACTGCCATGCTGTGCTGGAATCTAGCAATTTGTAAAGACCATAAGGCATTTTTAAACAGAGGCTTTATGCAACCTTTCATGTATCAATTATTTACACCCTTCCTACTTCTAAAATGACTTTGAGTCAGCATATAGCAAAGACCCATATTCAATAAAAACATTGAAGTAAGAAAAGATAAAAGGAGGACAGTATGAAATGGTTGGAGCAGAGAAGATTTATAAGGAGAAATAGGGAGAAAAAATTGTTGCTTTAGGAACTCTAGGTAATGCATGGAATCACATTTTTGACTGAGACACTTGAAATCCAGTGCAAGAAGAGAAATGGAATTTTTCATATGTTTCACTGTTTGGAGGAAGTATGCTATTCTTTAAGCAAACCAACATTTTAGTGATACGAACTTTTAAGAGAAATTGGCTCTGTATTGTTCACAAATGAATCATTGAACATATGTGACAGATTTTTTTACAGCAACTTTATGAAACGTATAGACAGGTTTTTATGGTCATCATATGCAATTTCATGAGTGAAGAAAAATGAAACACCAGTAACTATGGAAACTAAACAAAAGTCATGCTTCAGGTGTTTATTATGGAACTATAAATATTAGAACCACACCTATACTTTTTCATCAGTGATTCTACTTATAAAAGTCTGAAGGATATTAATGTGTGATATAAAATTATATTAGCAAACCTTAGAAACTATATAATGCTATTATTTTGACAACCTTCTTTGGTATTCAGAATCTGAAATAGATCCTAAAGCCATAAACATGGGGATCTATATTTCCATATATGAATCTAAATATATATATATATATGTTTATGCTTTATATTTTATATAATATATATAATCTCCCTACACATTTCCATATTTAAATCACTGTATTTACAGAAAACTCAATTGAAACCTTTTAAAATCAGTGGTTAAAAGCAGTAAAAATCCACATAGTAGAGATTGACTGTTTAAAGTGTATCTTCTAACTAAAACTAAATTATAAAGTAACACATACTTAAAAAACTGACGAATACAAGTAAATTCATTATGATTAGCACTATCACACCAAATAGAAAATGATGCTGTACAAATAGAACCTTGCAAGTGTTTCCAGGTGTGGATTTTTTTTTGGTCCTTTTTTTATTTTCTATTTTCTTTTTTGGTATCAGGAATCAACTCAGGGCTTCATGCTTGCCAGGCAGGCACTGCAATGCTGAGCTATATCCCTGGCCCTGCTAGGTGTTTTCGATCAGAGTTCATGTTTTTGTATATACTTTAATACAGTACCATACTTATGTTAATATGCAACTGGAGTATATTACCTTAGAATTCAAGAATCTAAAAAGATGTTATCAGCTGACAGGTCATTTATTGGGGCTCTAATTACTAATCACTGGAAAATAAAGTAAGATATAAAGCAAAACTCAAAAGAAGTTTTATAGAAACTAGTTTTATTTCTATATTTGAGATAGTTATTGCTAATACAGTGGTATCTTGGTCAATGAATTTAATTTGTACTACAATTTTTAAAAAGATCACATTTGTGTTTGTGTGAGAAAGATGGTTGCAAGTGTTTTTACCACCAGATGCAGAGTTAGCAAACAAAAACAAAATTTTGCCAAACACCTTTATTTGCCAGCCAAATGGTTTATAATCAAAAGGATTCATGAACCAAGGTACCACTGTATTTATAATGATTTTTTGTTTGTTATCAATTATTTATATATTCTCTTGGTAGCTGCTGTATAAGCTTAGTGACTCTGAACATATATAAATTTTGTCATAAATTATAAAAAATAGGAGTTGGGGAAATTTTTCTAAATTGATTTAAAATAATAAGATATGTTATTCAATTCAGGGAGAAATATTCAATTTGAAGACAAGAGTAATGGTGAAAGTATCTGGGCGGATTGAGCACATAATTTGTATATTTTTCTATATATGAGTGATTCTTTATTCAAAATCCTTAGATTGGCATTCTCTTCAGATGGCTTTAGTCTTAGTGGAGTATTGTAGACTGCATAAGTTCTTGAAATATCTTAATTTACTTCAGCACTTCACAAATAACTTTTCTGGCACCATTCATTTTCCATTTCATTAAGCAGTAACACTTCACTCTGGGTTCGATTCTGATATACTATTCTTAGAAAAAGTTAGTTTCTCCACCTATGAAAATCACACAGAAGTTCATCTTAAGAAACCTCAAAAAATGGTTCTGATTGGCTCCATGAAAGTCGTGTGTCCAGTCTGCCCAGAGATATGAGGACCTGAGATTGGTCCAGCTCTGATCAGGTACCATCACTTACTGAACCTCTGTGGCTAGAGGATAGCAGCTTCCCATTCCAGGTTCAACAACGTGGTGCTGACTTCGGCACAGTTCTCCTGATGGCCTTCTGTTGGCAGAGTCCCAAAGTGACACATGTGACAAGAGGCAGAGAGTACCTGCAGCTGTGTTTGTGGGTCGAGTCTCTACCCTTTTGAGAGTTCCTTGTATTCAAGCTTAGTTACTACATAGGGTGAACTCTTTTCACTACATTTTCCACTAAAAATGGAAAATGAAAGAAGCTTTTCAGACTATCTTCATAACTCACTATTCCTTTCAAGTTTAGCTTCAAGAGGAAAAAAACTTTCTCCTGCAGTTTTTCTATTATTATGAGCCATATATTGATCAATACATATGATTATATTCCTTTCTTAATAAAGGAGAAAAGAAACTGAAATAATTGTATTCTTACATTTCTTAGTATGATACCAGATACATTCATATGTTATTGTAATTAATTCTCAACCCATATAGCAGGCTGGTTTAGTTTACCATCATTTTATAGATTATAAAAGTGAGATTCAGAAAAGATAAAATATTTGTTAAATTTAGAGAGAAGAAGGAACTACATTTTTAAGCTGTAGATTCTATGCCCTTTTGACATGTGAATAGAGTAAGGTACAAAAATTCAGTTTCTCTTATTTGCTAACTCTTCTTCAAAAGCAGATTATAATTCCTGACAAAGAACATGAAGTTTAGTAATAAGTATCCACTTTTTTTATTTATTAAAGCAGTAGTTCTCTACAAGTGTAATTCGCTAAACACAAATATACTGTATATACTGTAGATGCTCCATCGCTCCCATGTTGTCTTCTAATCTACACTGATATTCAAGTAAGTTAAATTAATTGAAATATTTAATATTTTCAAGAAATTAATAATTAATCATTGATTCTTTTAACTATGGTCTTGACCAGTTCATTGGTGAAAGGAAAGTTTTATCCATGTTTGAGCAAAATTTTGTTTTTTAAAAAGATTTGTTGGGAAAAATACCACAATTTATAAAACATCAGTAATGCAATGCCCCCAGGTATGGCTCTGACAGTTACCCAAAAAGATACTGTACCTGTCTTCTCACAGTGTTTCTTTGTCTCAGTCACCTATCCTGAACGCTTTTTAGAGTGAAGAAAATTCTCCAAATTTTAAGAAGGACAGAGATAAGATTCACTGTCGCTCACCCTTGCTCTTTTTTTGTTGTTGTTGTCTTATTTCTTTTCCACAGCACCATTTTAATTAGATTAGATGGTTAACTTCACTCTTATTTTCCAACTGAGAATTTATTGAATACTGAGACAATCAAAGACAAGTAGAATTAGCCAGTAGCCTGAAAACCATTTCGCATATTCACCTGATGTTAAGTGAAAAGACCAGGTTCCTACTAAAGCTATGTCTTCCCTATTGTTCAGCATCTCCAGCTGTGCAGCGGCAGCAGCTGTCATTGCCTGAAATGAATGAGGAAACATGCACTTCTGCCTGGACAGAAACTCATTCTTCAACAGACTCACTGGTTTTCTAGACAAACCATTCAAGTTAGTAATGGAGACAATCATTTGAAAATATCTCAGCTACCCAGAATATTACAATGTTAGGGTAAAATGGAGAATTCTTTGTTTAGTAAATTACATTAAGCCAAATTGAGAACAAAATTTGCTTACTAAGAGGGGTTGGGAGAAAAATAAATACGTATAGCAGAAATAACAGAGAGAATGATGGACATGTTGACCAGGACTTACTAAACCTTTTTTCCTTTTCTTATTCTATACTTATCACTATACTTTTAGAATTATCACATATAGTATGCTGATAACTGTTCATATTCCCATCTCCTACTTGCTAGGAGGAGACTTGTTATTCTACTTTTGTTTTCTCTATGTCTAGTTTGGTATTTATATATATTAGATTACCCATGAATGCTAGTTTTTTAAAAAATCAATTAAATGCAGTTACAAGTCCTTTGACAGTATGCAGTTTATTGCCTACAAACTAGAGTTTCGATCAAGTGTTAGGAAATTAAATGTAAACTAAGATACAAATATGTAAAAATATTACCTTCAGTGGAGACAGTATTTGAAATAAGAAAAACATGAATTGTTTGCTGGTCTCCACTAGAAGATATCATTGTCATGTGCTTGGGCATCAGACAGTGTGCCAGTATTTAATAAAAACTAAATTAATCTGTGCAAGTGAATTGTATTTACTTACCAAGTTCTGTGTAAGTTTTAGAAGTGTAAAGGCAAATGCATTCAGTACAATGTCCAGATAGACTAAACAATTAGGCCAGATTTTCTCTTTTAATAATTGATACCATGTAAAAAACAGTGACATATAGGATTCCTAAACAAAGTTTTACACGTTTTGTGGAATTTGTTTTCACTCATAACCCAAATGCATAGTCAGCAAACATTTTGTTCTATAAAATAGAAGTCCTTGGTTCCATTAAATGTTTACACCAGTCCCTCTTTTGATTTATATGAGTGGGCTGCTTTTGTAAACAAAATCATCCTCTACTAAAGAGTAGACTTGATGTGGGGCTTTCTGTGATCAACTACTGAATGTTGGAGACATATTTTCTGCTCCTGAAAAAGCAAAGAACAAAACCTAGAATCATCTCAAAATCTTGCAGGTAGTATAGACATTTTACAGAATCCACTCACTCTATAAAGATTTTAAATTACACTAAGATTCATTTATTAAAACACTTGCTCCCACTTGGACTGGTTATAATCAGCTATCACACAGTGTGGCAGCAACTCCAATAGACAGGTGTAAAGTAAGAAAGTGTACGTATCACATCACATGCAAAACAGTCACCCTTTTACAAATACTTCCTTGTTCAACAGAGATGACCCAAAAAGTCTCACATTCACAGAAAGGCAATGTTGCTAAAGTCTAACTCATAGGTATAACAATGCTAGAAATATGATTAACTTTTTTAATTGGTAGTGAAATAGTGGTTGCAATAATGGAAAATGACTTTAATTAACACCAAGAGAAAGTGCTGCTGCAGAAAGGACATAGAAAGTCCAGGGCCTTTAAAGAGTGGACAATGTCATCTGTATTTAAAATTCCAAGCATCCTTTGCACATCAATGATGACGAATACAGGAATAAAATGATTTTATATAGTTTAAAGTCCACACACTTATTTGAGTATAAGCAGTTTAAACCAAAGTAAAGCAAAATAAACACTCAGCTTAATGTAAATGTAAATCATCAGATTCAGAGTAAAACAGAAACAAATTTTATTATAAGACATGACAGTGGCTACAGCTCCCAGAACAAAAGCTACCCCTATGGAATACTTTATTAGTTGAATATTATCTATATTTTCTGTTTTCAAAAGTTATATTACCCCCAAAATTGTGTTTAATAATATCAAGTTTGTGGAAAGTCACATCCTTTAAGAAGTGGTAATATTTCTTTATGAGGGTTCTAGAAGTGTTAAAGTGCAAATCATGTTGATCTAGCCCAGTAGAAGGAGATATCATCTGGAAGGTCAAGAAAGAGTTAAAAGCAAGGACAAGGAACTTCTATAAGATAGCATCTACAGGTAAACTGGAGACCAAGAGATCAAAACAAGGTAGATGGGAAATTTCCAGGCAAAGCAAGGTAGTTTCTAATAAACAGTCACAAACTGGGACACTTCTGCCATCTCAGTACTCATCATACCTCACATTTACCTTGTGTAACCATGACTCAGAGCAGTAATCACTTGTCTGCAACTTTGGTTCTTCACTAGAGGCAGTGTCATGGCTACCATGTACTCTGGTATAAAAGGAAGCTAAATAATGGTTTGTTGGGAAAATCTAGCAAGGATTTGTGCATGTAGGCTTAGTGTTGACTTTGATGTTAGTGGATGAAAATGATTTCTGAGCTACACAACAAGAATCTGTAGCATGGTTCTCTGGAAAGTGCTTTGGAAGCACAGTTTTTTTTT
>RJWT010018670.1:0-18728 GCA_004365215.1 Cuniculus paca
TAATTTGATATTTCTAAAAACCTTAAAAACAGTATAAAATTTTAGAAACAGTTCAAGTATTTTCTACCATGTAAGTATGAAAGAAAGCAAATTGATTTTGATGAAAACAAAAATTTAAGTGTTTGCATTGTGAGGAAATTATTTGTCTCTGTTTGTACTCTGTTGGCAGTAATTTGAAGATGATGGCTTCACCAAAATTTGAAATCAACTGGGAGAAAACATGAGAGAGTTACAGCAAAGCTCTCAAACACATCCATCCAACCCTACAGTGCATTTTAGCCACAGGGATCCTGGTATTGGATTTATTTGAACACTCGTGGCATATGGGTCAGTTGGGTATTGATGCTGTTGTGGACTTAGGAAAAACAAAAGAGTTTTTCTGTCTTTTGCCTTCAAAAATGTCTAAGCAGAGAGATTTTGTTCACAAAAATTCAATTAAATGAAAATGTTAAAAAATGTAGATGCTTGTGAGAGAAATATCTATCAAAAGACCAAAAGGGGACATAGAGATAATTTTCTAGGCGGCTGATCACGTCATTAGGCTGGTTTTTGTTCACTGAGGATGAAAGTTGAAGACAGCCTTAAAGATGAAGCAACACTTTCTTAATCTCCTGAATTTAAAGTGGGTCCTAGAAAGATGAACTAACATCTTACGTGATGCTCCACAAGTCATGTGACTTCTCTGGGCTTCACTTCTCACATCCTTGAAATAGAAAGGTGGGACTAATTGACCACTAAGGCATGATCATGCTAAACTCTAGATATTTTACTAATATATCAAGAAACAGGATAACTTAATGTAGACATTAAACCGAGACCTTGGTCGCACATAGGTCTGGTTAGTCTGGTTCATGCTCTTACATCTACTTACAGAGTTCACTGTCTCTCCATACTTAGGAAATATGTAAGTGAACACACAAGGAGGAGAGGGAGAGGAAGAGGGAAGGAAAGGAAGAAAACAAGGAAGACAGGGAAGAGGGAAGGAGGAAGGAGGGGAGAAAGTGAGGAAGGGGAGTCAAACATGTTTAGAGGGGCAATTTTTCAAGGAAAGAACAAAGTGGTTGAATCTGAAAATTTGTGTTTTTTCCAAAGTCAATGGAAATGGGTAAAGAGAAGTGCAGCTTTGTAAAGAGTCTTCTTTCCATAAGTGAAAAGGGAGAAACAGAAGTAATCAGGGATTTTTTAATTGTTCTTGTTCAATTGATATCATTCAGCTCTCTGACTCTAGGCATCTGTCCAGTCATGAAATTTTGGTCTTCACCAACTAAATCAGACTAGAAACCTTAGATGCAAAGAAGAAGAGAATCATGTGATGTGAGTTATTCAGTATACAATAAACTAGATCAGTCATGTAAATACACATTTATAATATGTTTACTCCCTTAAAGAATACAGGCCCAGCCATATAGCTAACCTTTCTTCTGTCTGCATGATTTTTCACTGACATATGCATTTATATAATAACCCTATGAGAATCTGCTATAAGTAAATGCTAATATTCACTGAATATAATAATTTAGGGCTATTAATAATATGAGACTAGTAAGGGGGGAGAAAAATATAGCAATAGATATAGATGAACTATCCTAATTTTATAAACAAAATACATCCATCTATGCCGGAAAATTTGACATTCATGGAAGGAATTCAAGTGACTACTGGACCTGGTAACTTTAAGAGGGAAACTTTTCCTGACCCATGGTCAGACTAAGTTATATTCAGATAAGGAAAACAATTCACATACTGACTGCTTCCAGGATTTCTTTTCCACTGAAGTATTTTTAAAATAATGTGTGGAGTCATTTATTTAATGTAAATATTCTCAGATAACACACAGAGACCAGTGGCCCTTTCTGCTTATTGGTGTAGCCCCAGAACTTACCAGAATCTTTTTCGCGTAACGAGCATTTAATAAATGTTTGTGAAATGAAGAAAATGCCATGTTGCATTGTGTCTGAAAAGCAAAGAGAAATGGAAGAAAAAAAAAACAAATATGGAGAAGAAAAATAAAAGATTCGTTCAAATGAAAGGAATAAAAGAGATGAACAGAGACCACACTTTCCAGATGACATTCAGACTGAACGTTTGTCTCATGTGCTTGGAGACCCTGGTCAAATCCCTGAGTAGTCAACAGATTCCTCTATTATCCCTGATACACATATATTTTCCTAGGAGTACTTACAGCATAGGGAAAGAAAAACAGAGGTTGGAAAATGAACATTAGATAGACTGGCAGGAAATAATATCAGTGAAGTGACACAGACAAATTCTACTGTGTACAAATCCACAGCCAAAGATTTTCTACCTCTCTGAGAATCAGTCAGCTTGCAGGTGGGATATTGACTGGTAAGCATAGCACCATGGCTATAAAACAGACCACTGAGTTAGGCAATAAAAGACACACAGAGAGAGACAATAAGAGGTCTAATGTCTTGTTTATGTCCCCTTTATAGCATCTTTGAGATGTTCTGCAGTCCCACGGCTGGCCTTAGTTCATATGCTTTTTTTGATTAAGGCAATACATACCAAAGCAATGTAATATTAGTGTGCAATTTTGAAAAAAATATTAGGGTGTAGAAAAGGAGAAATCTTTACAAATAAGGTAACTAAACAATAGCCGGATACAAAACTTGTTTAATTCTTTTTTAAATACATTGCTTTATTATAAGTCGCTAAGACATTTATAATTCATTTTAAACACCCAATTCTACCATATTGTGTTTAGTGACACTAATCCTTGTTTAAAGCTTAACCCTTAGAGAATAAGATTGTTTCCAGTGAATAGTAGTAACACATTTTTTTGTAACAATGCAGATCACAGATTTACAAAAAAACCTTAAATTAAAACCGAAAGTGACCAAGAAAATATCCAACACGAAAAAAATTACTTAAAATGAAGTTTAAATCTTCCTTGATAAAATGTCTCCAAAAATACTTCCAAGAATTTTTTTTAAACTTTTCCTTAAGAGTTTAACTACTGTTTTCAAACACTGTTTTTATAGTTTGAAACTTTAACACTGAGAAATTAGGATAGTCTAGAGAAATTTGGGTAAAAGATACAAATTTATTCAAGTGTTCAGCTTTCTATATTATTAGGAAAAGGGTATACATACATGTTTTTTCTCTCATTCCTCTGAATTCATCCCAACCCTGCTGATAATGAATAACGACAGACCATGGCTATCTCTCTTCTCAAAGTGATCTGAAGTTTTGGTTACGACTATCCCAAATAAGCAACTGTCTCAGAAATATTTTGACGATATTGGCTCTAATGTTTTACCTTTATAGTGATAACAATAAGTGAAGGGGTACGTGAAGAAATGTGGAAAGCAGAGATGATTTTATTTCTGGTTTGGCCATTTCTTAGCTGATGGGGCCCTGTTTTCACATCCATGAAGTGGGAAGACACAGCCTCTGGCGATTTTGTGAGGACTGAATAAAGTGCCCGTGCAAATGTGCACTCACTAAATGGCAGCAATTTATATTACAAGTGGTTGCTAGTATTAATAATAAATGCCGCTCATTGCAGAGTAGTATTGTTACCATCACAAAGCTTCATGTCGATCTCATTTCTATGAAAGGCTATTTTCCACCTCCTCTATTCTCCGAATTTCTACTTATGCCGTATCAACATCACTAACACATATTTCTTGTAAGTCTAATAAGCATGAGGCATTAATTTAGGCCCTCTAAAGAATATAAGCTACAATCAATCATTTCTCATGCTGGTCACTATCAGATCTTGTACTTCTTCAATCATGGTAATAATATTTGATACAGCTATGATTTATTTGTGTCTCATTTAACCCATTGGCACAGTTTCTTGGAGAAATCTTTAAATTCTTCGCACCCAACACAACTGCTGGAACACATAGATGCTTTTTCAATACTGAATAAACATTCTCAACCTCAAAAACTTCAAGTTTAACACAGATGATATATGTACAGGATAAGAGAAAGTTTTATGTAATTACCAGGAAAGAAATTTGGGGGTTTCTATTGTTTATTTAGAAGTGAAGCAGTATTCTATCAAGACCGATTTCTGGGAAGTTCCATTGTATGGGGTATTTGAGGGAGTGGGTTGCAGAAGAGGGAGGAAGAAACTCTTGAAGAATGAATTATCAGCGAGTTCTTGCAGGGGAAGTGCAATCATTCATGGGCTCAGGGCATGCCAGTCTTGTTAGTTTTGCAAAGAAACTGACAAGGAGAAATTGGAATTTAGTGAGAGGTCTAAAGGGAACTCAGGCTTTTAAGTTGGAGGAAAATCAGCTTCTGGTTGTGGTGAGGGGCTAGAGTGATGCAGAATGGCATCCAAAGAGTAACGCCCATCAAGAGAAATGAGCTTCAGATCTTAGTTGTGAGTATAAAGTGAAGGAGCCAAGTTTAACTGAGTGGTGGAACCAGCCTCCATGGCTATATGAATCAACCAGCGAATCTGCCAGAATGAAGCTGGATGTGGTGGCACACATCTGTAAGGCCAGCACTCGGGAGGCTGAAGAAGGGAGATTGTTGTGAGTTCGAGACCAGTCTGGGCTACAAAGGGAGCTCAAAGCCAGCCTGAACTGCATAATGAGACCCTGTTTCAAAAAAAAAGGCCCAAATGTAATTCAATGAATCAGAGGGGCATTTTCTAGGAATAGGTTCAAAGATTGTAAGGTCTGGAGCCATAGATGTGTCCAAGAAGAAACCACAAGCTGGGTCCTTAGGCTTGTGTATGATATTTATGAACTCCAGAGAGGTGTTACTGGTCATATTTAATCTTCTGATGACCAGGATTTGGTCTGAGGTTGATTCTGTAAAGAATACTCTGCAGAATAATCATGGAGTGAAAATATGGGTACAGTTTAGACTGAGAATACAACATAAGTATGCTTTTTTTTTTTATTTCAAAGAGAACAAAGCAAAACAAAACAGAGTTAAACACAACAAAGCATTTCAGAACAGAACCCTGCAAGCAATACAGGTCTTCAAAACATAACGATAGGAGATTAACAATGGCTACCCTAGTGTCTCGTTTTCTTCGAAATGGTTGTTCATACATTCACACACAATAATCTCAAACAAAACAAAATAATATAAAACCAGATAAAACAAAAGAGTGAAAGCATTACAGACCTTCAAATCAGACAGTAAGAAATCAATAATGGCTACTTTAAACCATGATTTGCCACACCTACAACAGAGGATAATCAGAACTTATCTCAGGATAAATTGAAGAAGCATAACTACTTATAGGCAGAGTGGCTTATTCTCTGAGCAGAACAAAGACAGATAAGAAGGAGGTAATAAGAAAGTTCTTATACACTGGGTGTGGTGTCACCTATAATTCCAGGACATGGAGGTTGAGGCAGGAGGACTGTGGTGAATTCAAGCATAGTGTAGGTTACATAGTGAGTTCAAGACCAGTCTGAACTACATAGCAAGACCCTGTCTAAAAAAAAAAAAATCAAATAACCAAGAAAGCTCTTATAGTTCTACTAATATTTCAGTAATGAGGAACACTTATTAGTAGAACACACAATGCCTGGCACATAGTGGACTCTCTATACCTTCTGGCTAAATTAATTTGCAATTATCTTCCTACTTGCCCATGTATTGATTGCTCAAATAGATTATTAAGCAGTTATCATAATTTTAATTTTAAAATAGGAATGGCTTTCTCAAGATATTAGGGCATCCAATAAGAAATAGCAAGTAGCAGTTAAGTAATTACATTTTAAAATCTATCAAAAATGTCACAGATTGTGAATTATGGCAAGAGATAGACATTTACTCCAGCAGATTCTAGAAAAAAAGGAAAGGCTGTCCTTCACAAGTATCAGGAAACAAAAAAGAAACCTTTCCTCGGGGTCATTGCTTATTGTTCTATGATGTTTACTAAGTGCAAGCAGCAGCTATGTGCGAAACAGCCTACAAGCCACCTGGACTAGCGTCAGTTCTCCTAGGCAGTGATTTATGAAAGCAAAACTGGAAAGAAAAGTCCATGTGCATAAGATAGCTCTCTGCTTTCCCTGTGGGCAGGCAGGATTTTGTCCCAGTGAGGATGGACAATCGCTAGGGCAATGGTGGTGAAGCTATGACAAATGTGTTCTTCTTTTTAGGACAAAAGACGCTAATGTATGAGTCAATTTTTCTAAACTAAAACCTCAGTATTCAGGTTTAATTACAGGGTTGATACTCTGCCATAAATAAGTGGATTTTGGGCTGCATTTAGGGCTCTCACCTCTACAAGGTTCGCCATCATTGGCCTAGGGAGATGGAGGACAAACACACTGAGGAAGCCATGTGTCTCTAGATGTTTTTTCTAATAAAAGACATGACTTTTATGGATAACTCTCCAAAGGCCAGGCTAACTAGAAACAACTTTCCCTTAGGAAAGTGCCCAAGCTGACTCTGGCTCATTGCACTTTTTCTCTTCTTTGTATCCTTCCAGTATTATCCCTAGAGTGTTTAGCTTACTCGTGTACTCTTCCTTACCAATGTTACTATTGCCATATATGTTCTTAATCAGAAGCAACTTGTAGGTAGATAATATCATTTGCCTTTTATCTGATTCTTATGGGGTCAACCAGGTTGAATGAGGATTTCCCTAAAATTTGAAACCTGAGTTAGTTGTTTCTAGTATATTACCAAGAAGATTTCAGCAGTATGTAACCAGGGACAGAAAGTGATCTGGTCAATCATTCATGGCTGAGATGTGTTAGTGGATATGCAAGAAGGCACCTGGAACCCAGCAGTCACATTTCCTGTTTAATTCTCATTCAGAATCACCATGAGCAGACAACACAAGGTGAATGACAGCAGAAGATAGAAGAAAGAGAAAAGCAGCTACCCCTGAGATGAAATCATCAAGTGATCTGCGATTTCCTAGGCTCAAAACATTGAGATTTTAAATACTCCTTCCAATTGTGCATTGGCTATACCTCCCACAACAATGTTCTCTTCCTCTTTCAGAAGGAATAAACTTGACAAAAGAAAACTAGATGAAGAATGGGGAGGAAATGGACTCTGGAGCTCACTGCAAATAATCTAGCTCATACATTGGACAAGCGTTTTATAGTATTTCTTTCTTTAATTAGAAGTCTGGAGTAGAATGATCTCATGTGCACTCTTTTGGCTCTAGTAATTCCTGTCGCTATGATGCTAGCTGATCAGATCTACTCTTGACACCGTTTCTCACCACTGGGGAGCAAAGCACAAAACACACTGGCTGGGAAATGGCAGCTAATCTTCATCCTCTGAGGGATTTTCTGTAAAAGCCAATTCGACTTGAGCCCACTTTGACATGTTGTACTTGCCTAGATGACTGACCTTTGTCAGATTTTTTAAGGATAAGAAAGGAAGGGAGGAAGAGGGAACATCTCTCCGTTCAACTTTACTACACACTAAGTGATAAGTCAGCATTAAATGACCCTTCAGTATTCCAGCCTGTGCCTCATACTATGGATTTCCCTAAGTGAGGGTAAGCTTAAAAAAGAAAGTAGCTAGTGCATGTTTTTCTATCTACTGAAACATAGCAAAATTATGCTGACTTTAAAATAAATGAATCATCACCACAAATGCATTGTTCAGATGGGTTTCTAGTAAATTTTCAGGCCCACAGATCACCTGTGTGTCACAGAAAATCTCCAAGTTCACCTCAGACCAGGAAACTTTTGGTTGCTTAAAGTGCTAATATTTTCTTTAACGCCATGACTTTCTCACAATTTTTCTTTTTTTTGTTTAATACCTTTTAAAAATTATTATTACTTTTAAAGGCACAGTACTGCTCTGTCTCCAGTTATGTCTTTTTCTCCACCTACACCACAGACCTAGCCTTTGATTCCCCAGGTCCATCCCAGCAGCTTTTAGAATCCTTCATCCACTCAGATCTTGGCAACTTCTACATCACTGTCCTTTAGTCTTGGAACAGTCTTCTGATCAATGTGTTTTGAGCTACCACCTAACTTCAAAAAGAAATAAAATTCCTTAAACTCTATCTGTTAAGAGAAATCATTTAGTATCAATAATCCCTCACCTAATACTTTAAAATGTTGCTTTCATTGTTTGTTTTGATTGATTTTACTCTATTCTGTGTGGTTTGATTGTAATATGTCTGAAGGTGTAGGTAACTATTCTGAAGTGTTGCTATATTTTGGATGGTCAGTGTCCCCTGAAAGTCCATGTGTTGAAGCTTTTTCCCAGGGTGGTGCCTACAGGAAGATAGAAGAACATTAGAAGGTGGGGCCTAGAGAAAGTCCTTGGGTCACTGGGGACTTGCCCTTGCAGGGAACTATGGGACTCAGGCCTCTTCTTTCTCTTTTGCTTCCTGGCCATGAGGTGAAATGTTTTTCCACCACCTTCTCTGCCATTGTCATTTGTCACACCTATCAGGGGTCTGAAGCAATACGTTATTCCAATCTTGAACTGGAAACACCAAAACTATAAGCCAAAATGCACCTTTTGTCTTTGCAAATTAATTAACTCAGGTACTTCATTATACCAACACAAAATTGACTAATGTAAATGCAAATACTGCTTTTTTCCCCACACAGAAGTCAGCAAACACATTAAGGTTTACTCTAGAGACTCTCAAGAAAATATTCAATTTTCCCACTTCAAAAAAACGGAATGTTTTCACTCTGAACCTCGAGAAATGAACCTTCACTGCAGTCTGCGCGTCAACACACGAGTGAGGCAGCATTTGTATTGCCCTGGTGGTTTGGAGCTTGGACACTGTTCTTTACACATGGTTAACAGTTTACTCCCCTCCTGCAGGAGCAAATCTTCTTGTGAGAGCCTAATAAATCAAATATTCTGCAGACCATAGTATAGTTAGCGTACTTAAATGACTTCCTTAATTCAGTACTGCCTGAAAGCATTTAAAGCAGCAAGTGCCAGAAGTCTTAGTGACTTCTGCATTAAGCTAATGAAACTCATGTATTCATGCTGCCCAGCAAAGTTGGTGGCATGGGGCTTACACCGCAAACCGACACTGACAGAGGATAAGCTAGGAGTGGCAGTGTGCCATTCTCCTTTTTTTTCTCTTTTTCCCTGAAGTGCACATTACCACCACTTTCATTTCTACCACAGTTGACTCCCTTTCTAGGAAACTTTCCAAGCTCTCTCTCACATGTGTAAGAGTTGGCTTTTCCCCCTCACTTCACTTACAATGCCAACAACATTAGCATACATTTCTCCACACTGTTTCATAGTTTTATCAATGGCTTTGATAAAAACAATGGAAGACACACCTCTTAAATTTATAAGATGATCTAAAAATTGAAAATTACTCTTCAGAGAATTCAATTTTGGAAATTTCCTGATAAAGTTATTCATTATAAAATATTTATAAACAAATAAAACTTGCTCAAAATATATATAAAGAAAAGAAGTATAGTAGAGCATGGGGCCATATGCTTGTAATCCCACCATCATTCTGGGAGTCTGAGACTGGAGGATCACTGGCTTGAAGGTCAGGCTAGTCTGGGCAACTAGAACTTATTTGAAAATTTTCAAAAAATAATAATTAAAAGGGCTAAGCATGTGGGTCAGTGCAAAAGCCCTGGGGTCAATCGCCAGTACTGGGGAAATAAAAGCCAGAGAAGAAAGAAACTGTAATAAGGGAATACAAGATATATTAAATGAAAATTGGGGTTATCTTTGCAGATACATAAATGTCTATACTAGACATGGATCCCACTGTTATTCACTAGGATATAGTCCAGGACCCTCAGAGGATGCCTGAAACCCATGGACCCTATAATTTAATGTCTTTTTCATTTTAATTGTGGCTATAGCTTTTGCAGTTTGAGTCCTACAGCAAAATTAACACAATTTCATTTTTCCTTCTTTACAATGTCATGAATAAAAAGACTCATTTATAGTACAACGGGTCACAGCAACCGCAGCATAGTATTTTTTTTTCTGCCCTTATTAAGTTCAGAGCTTTCATTGTTGCAGTTAAAGGAAGCATTTTATTGCTTTTTCTTTGATGTATCTGAATTACTGTCATCACTATTCTTGTGCTTCTGGATCATTATTAAGTAAAATAATGGTTACTTGAGCACCATCACTGTGATACTGCAACAGTAGATCGGATAACTGGGATGACTATGGAGTAACAATAGAGTAGCATCTACAGAATGGATACTTTGCACAAAGGATGATTAATTTTCCAGGCAAAGTGTACCCAGAAGGCTGGAGATTACAATATAGTACTCAGAATGATTTGGTAATAGGATATATGAATTGTTTATTCTTGCAATTTTCCATCTAATATTTTTGGACCCTCCTTGACTGGAGATAACTGAAAACACAGGAAATGAAACTGTATATAAAGCAGAGACTACTGTATATACATAAATAAGGAAACATCTATAAACAGGTATACTTTTCAATTGAAATTTTAAGCTGTGCATGGTGGCACACACCTGTAATCCCAGCACTTGGGAGACTGAGGCAGGAGGATCATTGCAAGTTCAAGATCAGCCTAGATTACAAAGTGAGCTCAAGGCCAGCCTGAACTGCATAGGAGACCCTGTCTCAAAAAAAAAAGACCAAATAAATAAATACACTAGAAATTTAATCAAGATATAGTGCTTTGATAATAAAATTATTACTTAAAAAGACCCTTCATGATTGAAATGCATTCAAAACATAAAGATATTTACCATCCAGAACAGATAATTCTGAGCAAAGTATCAGACAGAAATAAACAAACAAAAAATCCTGCAGTTAAAAATTAAAAGAAAAAGATCTATAAAAGGAAAACACTAGAGATCTGACTTAGCAGTGATATAGTTGAGTCAGACATTTGAATTAATGGTGGTTTCAATATAAACTAGCAGTGAGGCCTGGCTGCCCCCAAAGCTGATGGCTCATAAGTCTTATAGCAGAGGAGCATAACACAGCCTCTCTCTCTGTCTCTGTTTCTCCCTCTGTCTCTGCCTCTCTCTCTCTTTCTCTCTTTATTTCCCACCATGGGATTAAAGAGCACAAATCAAAGTGAGATAATTATTTAATAAGATTAGCATAAACAAGTATGCCAGCAGTTACTAAATCTTTAAAATGAGGTATCCAGCCAGAAGGGAGGGGCAAACTGGCGGGAGCTACTAATGGGAAGCCATACATGGTCCTTAGGCTCCCTTACAAATGTAATAATTTTTAATTCTAAATTGCAATGAGAATGGAAGTAGCAGTTACTGCTTTTGCTGAGTCAGGCATATATTCTGCAATGATAGCATAGGATCTGTGTACTGTGAAGAATATTGGGCTAGGAAGAAGAAATTCTGGATTCTAGTGGAAGCCTTGAGCAAGCACTTCTGCCTTAAGTTGAACTCCAGTGTTTTTTGTTTTGTTTTTTTTTTTTAATGTATTTAGGATAGGCTGCAGAGAGCTGAGCAAGGAACTGGATGCTTTACATGCACAATTATGTTTCTTTCCCTCACAAGACTACATTATAACTATGATTATCTTTAATTGATAGTTGAAAAAAAACTGATACTCGGTGGTGTAGCACCAAGTTCTTTCTAAAGAGGACAATTACAGCTACACTAAGTTGTCACTTCAGTTAGATGCGGTCTAATTCAACTCACGGTTCCTCACATTGTCCATATAATACTTCTTTTACCCAGAAATACACAGCTTGCCCAGTATTGTCAATAAAACAATAGATTTTACATGAAGAATAAAAAGAAGGCAGTGCAGGAATGAAGAAAGATTCCTTTATTCAGAGCCAAAAAATAATCTGCTTGACATTCTTCACATATTTTAAAGTATATCATCCCATTTGTAACAATTATGATGAATTTCACTGGGTAAAAGTAATTTGATAAGAGACAATAAAACAAACTCATCTGAAAAAGAAAAACTCCATTTATAATTAATTGGTACCAACTGATTTTTTTCTTCTCTCCCTGGGATCTCAGATCTTGGCCCCTTAGAAGATGGGTGACAGCCCTCATAGCAGTCAGTTTCATTATATTTCCTAACAACATAGGAAAACAGTGTCCTTTAAATATACATAATTTTTTTGAACTTTGGAATTTTCTATTTACTCAAACAAATAAAGAACTTTCACTAAGGTAGGAGAAAGCAATGACAAGGTCAGCTCAATTCAGTTGTGCCAAAGGCTAAAATTACAGAAACAGCATGAAGAAATAATTGACAGTACAAGTGCATGGTCCTATGAAGCTGCTCGTCAGGGAATCTGTGATTGCTCTTAATGGCATTTTCAAATAAAAATGGTCCTGTTAATTTTTAAGACTTTTTAAACACTCTATCTCTTTTAAATCAATGCCATTATGAACTCCCAGGAGGCTCTGAATTAAGAAATTAATACCTTTATTTCATAACATTTTACAAAACAATCACTATGGACAGCAAATAAGAAATCCATGAAAGTCTTAAGAAATGCAACATGAGCCTTGAAAAAGGAGAGCATTAAAATGATTAGATAATTAAATACAATTAAATTTTTCAATAGATTTTAAGAGAGCTAAACACAGGAGTAGTCCATTGTTTTATCTTCTACTTTCAGTCCATCACTGTTTCAACCTCCTACAGATTAAATATACTTGCTGAGCAAACTGTTTTAGAGAAGACCCTACAATGACAAAGGAAAAGACAGTATTTTGGGACACATGCTATGGGTTGAATGTGTCCCTCAAAGTGTATGTGTTGGAAATTTGTCAATGCAACTGTATTAAGAAATAGATCTTTAAGAGTTGATTGGGTCATGAGAGCATAAAGCTGTTATCTTGGGAGTGGGCTAGTTATTACAGGGAGTTCCTGACAAAAGACTAAATTTTGCCGCATCCTCACATATGTGCACCTGTGTTTTCTTGGCCGTCAGCCTCCAATATGGGACAACACAGCAAGATGACCCTCACCAGAGCCTGGCACTTTGAGCCTGCACTTCTGAGCATTCAGAACTGGGAGCAACAGAATACTCTTCTTCTAAATCACTGAGAATCAGTTACTCTGTTATAGCAACACAAGACAGACCAAGGCAGTATGATTTTCAATCAAATCATTCATAATGCAGTGAAGTAAAACAGTCTGATTATGAACAAAAATGTATCAGAATTGTCATTCATCTGTACAGGACTGATAAAAACCTACTCATGCTCATATGTTACACATAATTTATATTTGCAATTTCTTGCAGTCATCACCAAGAGACCCAGTTTTTAGTCTCTCTGATGACATTCTAAAGATGACCACTCTGCGGAAGCCCTGCCTCAGCTTACAGGGTGCAGAACCTAGTCTATGTGTGCTGGCTCTTTCACAGCCACTTGGAGCAGAAAGAGCACGAATGCTACACTCCATTTTTATTGCACTACATGCAAATCATAGTTTGGCTCCCTTACATTTTGGTTGTGGAAACATCTTCCAGAAATGTTCCCCATCAGGGTGTTGGCAGAAACTCTGAAGTCTGGCTTCTCACAGAAAGGCATTCTCTGAGAAGTGCTATTGCTTTGGAATTATGATTTTATGTTTCTCGATTCCATTCCTTTATGCTGAAGTTGAGAATATTTGTTGAAACTGATCCCGAGAGTCTGCAAATGGCAGGATATTCTTCTTATATCATTTTTTAAAGCTATCTTTCAATCATTGTTTTATTCTCTCATTTATTTGACAACATTTTATAGAATGTCTTCCACTGAGCAAAGGTTCTCTGATATACTTGATGATCCCAACAATAAAAACAACAACAAAAAGACCACTTGCTACTTTTGAAGCATCTATAGTCTAGTTACTTTGTGGTCACAGCACTGAAAAGAGCATGCACATTTGTGGCTTCAAAAGTAGACTTATAAACAGAACAATATCTGACCAACCCAACAAGGGGAATGTGCTTCAAGTCAGTTATTTTACAACATGAGGCAGAAGAAAGGACTGTAGAAGTTTGGAATGAGCAGAGCTAATAACCTATGACACACAGAGTTAAGCATACATATATGAATAGACATGCATCTAATTCAGATTCCTAAGATGTGAAATTGAATACCAACCCCATTTAATTCACTGGTAATTCTTTCATAGGTATAGTTAGAGAAAGCAAGTTGGTAAGTTCTGAGAAAATTTCTACCAGAGTGCGTATTATTTAAAATCATAATCAAGCTGGGTGTGGTGGCACACGTCAGTAATCCCAGCACTTGGGAGACTGAGGCAGGAGAATCTTTGTAAGGTCAAGACCAAGACTGGGTTACAAAGTGAGCTCAAGGCCAGCCTGAACTGCATAGAGAGATCCTGTCTCAAAAAAGATAAAACTAAACTAAACTAAACCAAACCAAACTAAACTAAACTAAAAATAAATCAATATGGCTAGGTCTCCCGGTATCAATACAATATTATCTATTTGGTAAATAGTTTATTAAATTTAAATGCATGAATTTGTAATATTAACTTTCTCTTACCTTTCTCCTACTCATTATTTCCAATTAATGTTAAAATTTCAGATTCAGCGGCATCTTCTTAGTGATTGTCTTTTGCATTTCCAAAGTAGATCAGGGTCCCCTAAAATTTCCTTTATCTCTGCAAAATAGCTCCCACAAATTAAAAATAGGTAACTTGTTATCATTGCCCATCTCCTACTTTTATATTTAGTTTGTTAATCAGGTAACTTTTCTGCTTTGCCTGGATATTCATGAACTTACAGGAATAGGAACTTAGTAGATATCTAGACATACTACTGAAAATACTAGTGAAATACCCCAAATCCGAGGCAGAACCTTGTATTTGAAGGGAACTTTCAATATGGCATTCCTTGTAACATTTGGTGAAATTGTGGTATCCAATTTCTTTTCTTGAAAATGTTAAATTAACAAATTATAATTCTTGATTGTTATGTCATATTCAGCTTTAGAATTATTTCTATCAGGTTAGTTAATTGAATACCTCTTGCCATTTATGTTTCCTTCTATTCTTAAATAATAGTGTTGGACTATAAAGTGTTTTATTCTTAAATAATAGTGTTGGACTATATAGGATATCAAAATACTTTATCAATGTGTTTTATTTCTTTTAAAAATTATCAAATCAATACAGGGATAAGACATACAGCTTTTCCTATATTTGCTATAGAAATTCCTTGTAAATTAATAAGTAGCAGAATTAGCTATTTAAAAAGGATTTCATCTAGAGGACAGTGAGGTACTTGATTAATATGGGAAATTCTTATAAAGGATGAGTCAATTTTCTTTGCCTTTCCTCCTAGTCTTTACTTAATTTTATTAATTAAAAAAGACAGTTTCCTTAGCATTTTTCTTTTAACTTTTAAATTCTATTTAATAACTCAGAATTTAAGAGAAGACCTCTTTGCGAATTTAGGAATAATTATTTTCTTTTTTTTTTAACTCATGAGAGTGAGTGGCTTACACAGGCTGATATGTCTCACAGACTGATTTAATAAAAATTCAATGCTTCCTACACTGGTATTACAAGAATAGGTGAAAATAGTCTTTCATAAGTCATATTAATATCTAATAATGTGGAAGACTAGGAATTTTAAGAACAACCTAATGATGATGTACATTCTAACACAGTCAGGATGGATTTCCTCAGGCTTGGAAATGTGTCTGCTTTAATTTCCAGAACAACTTTGTTAAATTTCGACCCCCCAGTAGGCTCATACTAAAAGGCCTTGAAGGTCAGGCAGAGCAGATAAATACAGAAAATTTTGACTTAGACGTATTAGGGATGTTCATAAGTTTGCAAAAAGAAAGGAGCAAGATTAGTTAAGAGAAGGATAAATAAATGATAAGACCGGTATAAAGTGCAGGAGTATAAAGGTACTTCACTTGACAGAATATTAATGTAGAGGGTGAAAGACAAACAAAATAACGTCTCCAAAATATTTTATTGAAGTAAGAATATCATGTTATTAATTTTAATTCTAATTAATTTAATTCTACTATTTTAAAACAATCCACTTTACTTGGGAAGAGAACACTTGTGAAACTTTATTTCATTTAAAATTCAGTAATAGAAAGCTTGTCTAATTATACTTATTAGTGATTCCATCACTTATTTTAAAAAATCTAATATATGACACTACAGAGTTAGAAACATTGAGGCAATGTTAATCTTTGCTAGAATGGAACCTTCTGGCAAGCACTCTTATTTTAGTTAATGTAAGTTCCAATGTAATAATAAGACAGGCTGGTTGCAGCAAATGGATCAATGAGTTTTAATCCCAGATCTGAGACTCTCTTGTGGGTTACTAAGCTTCTAATTTACAAAGAAGAATGAGAATTAAAATGACCAGGCAGCAATTGGCTTATGGAGGAATAAAAAAACAATTGAAAGCATTTTCCTCTGTACACCTTTTATTTTTCTGTTGACAGCTTCTATACAATTAGAGAGGGATATAGAGAGGGACCACCTTATACAATAACACATTATTTCTAGTAACGAAAAATTTTTATGAGTAATTGACTTCTTTTCCCTTGTAAACATCTTTGCAGATTAATTTTTGCTAGTACTTAATGAGGCAAATTATGGAAGTTACTTATCAATTTATCAAAGTTGCCATCTATGATAATCATTTAGGTGTCTCTTTTCTAAACTATTATCTGTTCATCACCAATTGAATCATTTATGGAATTCTAAAATTACTTCACAAGTTTGTATAATAACAAGTGGTGAATTGTAAAACCAAATCTATTTAATAATATTAGAACTTGCAAAAATACCCAAAGGAGAAATCTAACAGCAAGTATATTTCAGCTTTTATATGATTGTTCTACTGTCTTTCTCAGCTCTAGAGTTGCCCCCATTGTCATTACACTGCTAGATAAAGGGATGACTGAGTTCAGACTACTGTATTCACAGAATACTATCATAGGTTCTCTTCATCGTACTCATTTTCTGACAGCCCTGACTCTAGAAAATTGCCAGATGATAGGATCATAGAAAAGAAATGGAAATGTCAATATATCTAAGTCATGAAAATGTGAGTTAGATTGCAATAGATATGGAGAAAAAGATGATTTTTAAAGGTATCTAAATATTGTATATTATAAATCAGTATGAATTTGGGGCATATATCCTCAGACTAGAATGCTTTGAACATCAGGGGGAAAACAACTGGCATAAAGTAATGGAAGACAAGAAGAAAGTGAATAGTGGGGTCATATTCTTTACATCTCTTATGAGTTGGTATTTGGTATATTGATGTTACAAATATGAATAACCATTTGAAAACAAAAACAAAAAGGAGAGAAGGAGCTTTAGATAGGCATCTTCTAAGCTACATAAGAAATGCAAAATGGTAGTTTGGCAAAAACAATGTATTAAAAGTAAAAATGAACAATGTTTTAAAAAAATCAATAGATCTCATTTTAAATATTCATGTCCTGAAAAGTTAGATGACATGGCAACATCCTTAAGAAAGACTAAAATAGGGAGAACTGTGATAGATAACCCAAAAGACAATAAATAAACCTAAGCCATTTTCAAGTCAACAGGTGTTATTTCAAGATAAACACTATTTCTCCTGGGGGCAATATCATTTTTCCAGTGTTTGTAACTTGAGGATTTTTCCCTCACCAAAATAAACTATGTGAAACTAGATAATTTTTTCCACTGTAAGACTTTGTTTCTGTAGTTTCCAAGATGCTATACCTAACTTTTTTTTCATATTTGACTAATATTTCCAATGATACTCAGCCTTTATAATCATTTAACTTATCTACTTTCTGGAATTTGCACACAGGGACAATGCAAGTACAAGCTCAGGGAAAAGGTGCAGAAGTGTGGTGCTTGCAAAACAGAAATTTGTTAATTTAAGGGAATGAAGCTACCTTGGCTGCTGGAAACATGTAGAAAATTTATGGAAAAATGAGAGAAAAGGGTAAAATTAGGTTGCTTCAAAGCTAATCTTCTTTCTTCTAGATTTTGTAAAAGTTTGAGATAAATATCATACTGTTCTCTGCTTTTATCACAGTAACTTCCTTTTTCCTAGTCCTTTTATTCTCTGAAGTTTGCTGCATGAAAGTGATCCTTTAATAGGAATAGACAGATTTGAAAAAATAGACTTAATCTGCTTTTTCTTCATGACTTTATTGCTACATGGGAAATTGGCAAAATTTCTGCTCAGTTGCTGCTGATACACACAATTCCTGGGGAAAGAAGAAAATAAGGGGAGAATTATACTGACAAATGAGAAGCAGCAAATAAATGAGACATTTTTAGACCAACAGGTTTCATCTCTAGACATAAGCTATCTTGTTGTCTGCAAATTGTCATTTCCTATGGTTTGAAATTGAGGAATATTTCTATACTATTGTAATTAAAGCATTGGACAAAATGTATTATTCTCATCTTTGAAACACTTTATTTCCTCGGCTTCCAGGATGCCACACAAAGTTCTACTTTTTCCACCTTACTGGTCATTTGTTTTCAGATTCCTTTGGTAGATTTGGTTCTTTTGTGACCTCCAAATATTAGAATGCTGAATTTATCCTACATCTAAATTCATTTGTTTAGGTAATTTTGTATGGTCCTCTGATTTGAATAAACCTATGGGGACGATGCTTAAATTTGTCTCTCCAGCCACAACTTTTCCCAGAAATCCTGACTCTTCTATCCACCTATCTGATTTGGACGTCTAAATATCAAAACTCAACTTTTGATTTTATGTCTGAAAACTAAATCTTTCCCCCACTCCTTAAGACGATCTTAATTTTCTACTTCTAATCTGGGTTTCCTTAAGTGAGAACACTATTTTTTTTTTTTTTTTG